>JAMAKR010000002.1:499891-583017 GCA_023628425.1 Chaetomiaceae sp. PYS4301M | reverse complement strand
CAAGAGACAGAGTCAAGAGACAGAGTCAAGAGACAGAGTCAAGAGACAGAGTCAAGAGACAGAGTCAAGAGACAGAGTCAAGAGACAGAGAATCCCCTCGGGAACATGGGGTTGAGCCGGTTTTGGTACACAGACAAACCAAGTAGATTCCAGATGCTACCTAGATACCTGTCTCTTTTATGGCCTCATGCTGTGTGCCTGCACCAGAGAGCCGTCAAGTCGAGCCCGGCTCAACAGTCGAATCCAGCTCGACAGGATGCCAACCCCCCTTTCCCTTCAAAAAGCCCCCATCCAAGTCCTCCGCCCCTACCAGCCGGAGAACTTGGGAAATTGACCTCTGTTCACCGACGGCTCTTGCGAGCCCGGGAATTTGCTGAGCGGCGTCAGAGAGTTGCCAAGTTCATGTTGCCGCCTGGCAGCACAGATTCCAGCCCAGCCTGGCCTTCGACGACAACATGGAGTCATATCATGACCTGTCAAACCAGCGGACTGGGCCAATCTTCAATTCGGTCCGCGATTGGCGGCCAATTGCTGGGCTCTGTTCTCCGTAGCCCTGAGAGATTGTCGTCGCCATGCTGCAATCATGAATGATGAAGGCTATGGGTGCCGTAATGATACCTGAATCATGTTGTGCGACGCCGGGACATTAGCCTGGGCCATCTGCACCCTCGCCGTTGCCCATTGGCCCCATTGGCCAGCCGTCGCGGGGTGGTTGGCTTGTAACTCGCTTAAGAGGTACATGTATGTACCTAAGGTACTCCGTAGGTCCCGACACTTTGCCGGCTGACCAGACCTCGAACTTCTCTCAACCGCCTCGCTCTTCGACCCATCCACGTCCACGTCCACGGCGCAACAGGATCCGGCATCTGGAATACTTAGCAGAATGGCACAAGAGCGTCTCCGCCTCGGCGGTCTGTCACCCGAATTGTTCGACAAGATCTTCTTCGAACTCGATACGATCCGCGACCTCGCCAGCTTCGTCGTCACTGCGCGCTTCGTATATTACCGCTTTAAGCCGCAGCGGCGAACCATCCTCTTTCGCGTCCTGGAAAATGAACTTGGCCCTGCATTGTCCGACGCCAGGTTTTTGTTTATCTTCCCCTATTCGGACCCGGCGGATGAGGTGCGGTACTACGACTGGATTCATCTCATGGCTGGCGTGTACCGGGAGATGCTCGGTGGTGAAGGCGTCCCTGGACCCCCTGCTCTCCAGGAGCTGACGGAGCTCTGCCGTACCCTACGCCAGGTCAACTTCATCACCGACATATACGAGGCAGCACAGCTAGGGTGGCTCGACTCTTGCGGCGGCGGAGGCACTCCAGCTACAGCGCCCCTCTCCCACCGAGAGCGGCGCCGTACAATGCGGGCCTTTTACCTCCGCCAAATCGTCAGCAATGCCTGGGCCTCAACAAGGCGCCCGGCGCGATGGAGCGACCAGGACTTGGATGCCTTTAGCAATACAGGCTGGGAGCCAGAAAAGAGCCTAGGCTTGTTTTGCGCCTTCGAGCCGTGGGACCTGCAGCATATTGACCATATCAACGTCTTCATCATGCGCCTGTGCCGCGCGCTGGTGTGCCGCGCTCCCGAGGTGACAGGAGAGGGAGCGCGCGAGATAATCCCCCGCCAGTTCGGCGACCTCCACGCGCACCTGGATCACCTCGTACGGTACTTGCAAGCATACCCAGGCATCGCCAAGGCAGCTGTCGGTGACGTGCAGTCGGGAACAGTGCACTGGCGCGATGCGAGCTTGCACCAAAAGTTTGCACACCCGTACCAGCTGCTCCCTTTGACGTGCTATTGGCAGGAACATCAAGCACAAGCAGAGCAAGCACAATCTTCCTCAGACCCCACTCTTGACAAGCAGGAGCAGGACGGTTTGGAGATGGACCACCCTGTTGGGGACGACCCCGGCCAAGTCCCATTTGGCTGGTCGGATGCGTTGGGGGGCCGCCATGTCCGGTGGTATGGATCAGGACTCACTACTATCCCCTGGCTTCCTCCCTGGGAGAGTAGGGAAAAGGACTGGGCCCATACCACTCTCGTCAGCCGCTGGAGGCACTGTGGCTTCGCGCTCTGGGACCGGGAGCGGGTTGAGGCTTTGAAGAGGCTGAAGTGGTTCGAGGCTCTCCAGACCGGATTTCTTCTGGACCGCCCATAATGTATTCAGGAGAGGTGACCGACCCTGTCCCAAGATAACCCTAATGCTTGATGCAGAGTTGGGTGCGGGACGTCCCAGGTTGTCTTTATGGAACCAAACATGATTGAAGTTCCGCTGAGTCAGCAATATTCCCCACAAAGAGTGATCGGACGCCAGCTCCCATGTACTATGTACAGATTAAAGTGTAAACACGCTTTCGCCGCCGACATCCGTCGCGACCACAAACCTCCCTTCTCGCCGTTGACGATGCGCCTTCTGCCTGCGCCCTCCCTCTGGAGGCTCCGCATCCAATTGGCCCCGAAAACGACAATATGCCGGGGCCTGGCAACAACGGCACCGCGCTGCGGTTGGGATCCCTACCTGTCAGGCCACCCCATCGTCACGTCCAAACCCGAGTCCAAGTCGGAGACAAAGGTTGAAGCCAAGTCGGACGCCAACGTCGAGTCCAAGCTAGAGACAACTACCGAGACCAAACCCAAGACCAAGAAGGAAACCAAAGTCAAGGCCGACGGTACCCAGAACAACCGTCCCGCCGGCTACGGCTACAAAAAGAACCTCGCTCCACGGCCCGTCAAGGACTGGACCAATTCCTGGAAAGACGAGGAGCGGCCGCGCCCGCCCTCCAAGAAGCGCCCTTCCCCTCCCCCGTCTCGCACGCCGCAGACCGCCTGCGGCAAGCCCACGTCATCTTCCAAGGATTTGGCCGCGTCGAACCGGGACGGGAAGGGTCTCGGGAATCCGAGGAAAGCAGCAAAGATTGTCGGAGGGAAGAAAGAGTGGAAGCGGGGGGATGATAGGGGCGCGGCGAGAGAGTGGGACAAGAGGAGCGAGGCGCGACACCGGAGAGAGAGAGAACCCACTGCCTGGGAGCGGATTAGTGCCCAGGTAGGGGGCCGCGCGATAACGAGAGGAAACCGGACGCCAGATACGGCAGGGGCGCCTGGCACTCGGCCGCCTCAAACGCGGACATCCCAACGCGAGAGAAGCTCTGATGGGAGAGCGGCGGGGTCAAAGAAGGGGAGTGCTGGTGTCGAGCGCCGCGAACCGCCCAGCCGGGATGGAGCTCTCAGATCTCCCCCAATACCCCTCCCCGGGCTGACCCACGAACAGAACTGGCGCGTGCTCCGGATTGAACTCGAAAGGCAATCTATACAGAGACACTTTGGCGTTCCCGAAGGGTCAGTGGAGCCGAACGCTGACGTGGACTATGCGCTTGCCGCGTGGATCCTGCAAATGGATGCCCATGCGGCCATCAAAACTACCAAGGAATTAGCTGAGACGGCAAAGGCCATTACCTCATCAGCGAGGAGCTGGATTGGGGCCAGGAAGCGGCTGCAGCAGTACCAGCACGCGCTGCAGGGTAAAGATGTAGCCAAGACGGGAGAGGGTGGTTTGGATATGACTACATATTTGGCCAAGATCATATTGGAGCCGGGAAAGTCGCATGTAAGAGAGTCAAAGGCGGCGCAACGCAGAGCGATAAAGCGGGTCAGACAAAAGCGACGCAGAGAGAGAAGGCGGGCCGAGGCAAAGCAGTTAGGGGAACCCCTCGCAACCGGGACTGCGGGTAATGGAAGCCCTGAAGGTTCTTGAATGTCGAGTCCGGGTGCTTTCGGCGAGGATTGGGGTTGATATCGCGGGCAGATAGATGTACATCACTGTAAACTCGATACATATACACACATAACACATACCTACCCGTACACATATAGTTTACAAAACAGCCATCCTCTTCCCAGATGGGTGTTCACCTCCATTCCCCGTTCCCCCAAACCCAACCAACAACCCAGACCTACTCCCCCTTCTTGCCCCCCTTCTCCCCATCCTTCCCCTCCCCCTCTTTCTTCCCACTCCCAAAAACCTCGCTCACCTGATCCAAAATCAACCCCCCATACCCCTTCCCACTCTCCAACGCCCTCTTCTCCTCCTCCAACCTCTTCTCCCTCCACCCCTCCTGCTCCCCACCCATCCACACCCTCTCCCACCACCCCTTCTTCTCCTCCCCCAAACTCTTGGGTTTATACTCCCGCCCCTCCCTCTCCGCCCTCCTCCGCCTCTCCTCCTCCATCAAAACCCTATTCCTCGCCGCAGCCTCAGTCGGCAAAGCCCCCAACATCCCACCCCACTCCTTCCCCTCCCCCTCCTTCTCCTTCCCCTTTTCGCCCTCAGGAGAAGCCTCAACCCCCAAAATCGCCCGCCACCGCTCCCCCGACCGCGCGCTGATCGACCGCCCCGTGTAGTCGCGCGCAAGCGTGTCGAACGCCCAGAAGGAGCCCGCGCCGAGGATCGCGTTCTGGGTGAGAGATTTCGCGCGGCCGCCGCTGCGCGTGGGGAGGAGGAGGGCGATGGGGCCGAGGACGGCCATGGCGAGGGCGGGGTAGTGCGTTATTGGGTTTGGGGGGGGGAGGGGGGTTTCGGTTGTTGCATCGCTGGTAGGAGGAGTGGTGGGGGGTGGTTGTTCTGGGGGGTTGGTTGAGGAGGGCATTTTGATGGTGATGGGTGTGTTTGTTGCTGTGGAGGTGGACAGGTTTGTTTTTTTTCGTCTCTGGGAATTGGTCGATGCCGGGGGGAAGTGGTGTGGCTGCTTCGAATTGTGTGGTGAGGTGGTGATGATGCTCAGTTCAAGATGGAAAAAGGTCGCAGGGATCGATCGAGCTCGGCTTCGGGTCTTGGGGGTTTTGTTATCGATAACGGTCACTGACGTTGCGGCGCGCTGTTGCTTGGGCAGTTTGTCTTGGAGCCCCTGAACAACATCAACAAACTCATGCACACACAAGACAAATGCCATGCGACCATCGCACTCGGGTCAATTTGAGATTTGCAAATTCAGCCAGCAAAATATCATCAGGGTATACGTCACAAATCGACGCCGACATCCCTCTAGTCCCACCCACGCCGGTCATGATACTTAACCCGTGCGCCAAAACCAAACAATGCCATCCCAGCAAGCCAGCCCCTAAAGAAGCACCCGCCGCATAATTATCTCTCATGGCAAAAAAAGGCACAAGACAAAATGATTCACTCATAACCCCTCCTCAAACCTGCGTCTTCGCAAACGCCTCATTCGCCAACCTCGTCCCCGCCTCGCGCGCGGCCTTCGCCTCAGCCAGCGCGCCCTCCATCTCAAACGACTGCGCCAGCATCCCCTCAGCAACACTCATCCACAGCAGGTTCCCGCTCTTGCGGGCCTGGGCCGACCCGGCCTTGGCGCTCTTGAGCGCCTGCACGCCGACGACGCCCTCAAACAGGCGGCAGCGCATGACGTTGAGGGCGATGGACAGGTGCTGTGTGTTGCTGGTCTTCTGGGCGCCGCCCAGCGACTGCTGGATGTGCCGCTTGGCCTGGTGGATCGAGAGGGGCGGGTTCATGCGCACCGCCGAGAGCGCCAGGTTGTAGACGGTGCAGATCTCCTGGTCCGGGTTGTCCTCGCAGATGGGACGCAGCAGGTCCACCAGCGCCGCCATCTCGGCGTCGTCTGTCTCGTGCGGCTCCTGCATGATCCAGAGGCGGTTGAGGGCCGCGAGGATGGACAGTTCCGCCTCGATGCGGCTGCCGGTCGGTTTTGGTGCGCCGGTTCGGTTTATTTGGAACCGTTGGTCCTTCCAGATCTCGGTCGCTTTTTCCAGGTCGGCTGTGCCTTGGTAGAACACGCCCTCGAGGTATAGTGTCAAGACGTCCAGGAAGTCCGATTCCGGTTTGCTTTCTTGCACCGTCTGCACACACGTCTTGACCTTGGCCCAGTCTGACAGAGTGGCCGCCTGGAGTCCGGTAAGGAGATGCGCGTAGCAGGCGAGCTCGCGTGCCCACCCCGCTTGTTTCAGCGCTTCCGGGAGACTCTGCAACACCGGCCCAGGCTTGCTGTCTGTTGTCTCGTCAGCAAAAGCACATGTCGACAGGCGGCAGTCAGTCATCTTACCTTCCAGCAGCCGTATCGCCTCACCCCACAAGCTGGAACTGCGGCCTAAAGTCGAGGCTTTGTAGTGAGCTACGATGCCGTTAAAGACATACCTATCAAATCGTCAGAATGTGGCGCCAACAGTCAGTAGAGCAAATCCGACTCACGCTAGTGCGAAGGCCTCCTGCTTGCCCAGTGCTGACAGTACCAGATAATCGAGGCCGTCGTCACCGGGACGCAAGACTGCCCTTGTATCAGTGCTGACGAGTTGCGGTGCGTTCGGCATCCGGTTTATGGGGAGCAGCATCTCGCCCGCATGTGAAGACCAGTCTGGCGACTGCTTCAGCTCCTCCAGACGCTTCTGAAGAGCGCCGAGCTTCTGTGCCGATATTGAGTGCGTTTTCTGGTGGATGCTGCATGCCAAATCCAACAGCAATAGTAATACATCGGTCTGCGGGGTGCGGATCGACTCGTCCAGCTGCAGCTTGGACGCTTGGGCGATGCACATCTGCACACGCGTAGCCCAGTCGTCTTTCATGGTGCTGAGGTGGGCGAGGCCTTCGAGCAGCATGGCCATGACGAAAATGAGCCTGTCTCCGCGCTGGGTCGCGATGCCGGCAATCTTGCGCAGATTTTCTATCGCATGGTTGTCGGCGGCTGTGCCAGACTGGAGGTGGAAAGCGGCCTTTAGGAAGCGGAAGGCATAGACCCAGGGGACATGTTTATATCTGGACTTGAGTCAGTTAAGATTCAAGATGCGGTTTGGTTCGGTTTCCATACGTTGTACAGTCAGCAATGTGGCTTTCGATGGATTTGAATGCCGCTTTCTGATTCCGCTGGAAGAGCGTCTTCATGAGGAGGAACTGGGAGCTGTATTTGAGATCCAAAAACCGGTGCTGAGCCTGGCGTTAGCTGGGACAAGCCCAAAGAGGACAAATAGGGCTGCAGTACCTTCTCGCACACTGAAATCCCCCTTGTCAACGTTGTCTCGGCCTCGGTGATATTCGTCGTCTCTTCGATGAGTATGCTGGTATAGCGCAGACATAACCTCGCCTCCAGTCGCGGCCACAGCTTGTTTGACTTGAGCGCGACGTCCAGACACCCCAGACCTGTTGCGACCAGCTTGTGATGCTCCGCAACCTCACTTGCGGTCATGGACCTGGCCGTTTGCTGCGCAGCTGCGTTGGCCTTCTCAAAGCAGTCCTCGGCCACATGCAGCAAAAGTGGCAGCGTCTCGACGTGGCTCGAGACCTGGGGTGTCGCGGGAGACTTTGTGATTCCGGCGCTCGAGCTTGGCCGTCTCGGGTCCTTGGAGAGGAGCTTCGGTGTAGATGGTAGCCGTTTCGCTTCCAGCTTCGGGCTTGCCTTTACGGGGATCGGTCGGGGGTGTTGCGGCGGTTGTGGCTGAACGGCGCGAGGAAGTTGGGGGCTCATCGCAGAGGGGGGGCGCGGTTGGAGAGCCGGGTAGACATTGGTCGAAGGTCTGGGGGCCGGAGCCAGGGTCGGGGAATGTTGGAGGAATGACGGGTCGACGAACTGCATCGGGGGAGCACTCATATGTGCAGGCATAGGCACCGGCGCGGGGGCGGGGTCGGGCGCGGGTGAGTGCATGGGTTGCGGGGCCGGCGCAAGTTGGGGAGAAGGAGCAGCTACGGGCGCGGGCGCGGGCGCGGGCGCGGGTGCCGGTACGGGTACGGGTACTGAAGCCGGCGCAGGCTGGTGGAAAGGGCCATTGTAGTTCGGATACTGCTGCTGCGGCGCGCTGCTGGGGTAGAACTGCGCGTGCTGCGCGTGCTGCGGGTGTTGCGCGTACTGCTGGGCGTATCCGGAGTGCACATATTGCACTTGTTGGTGATGTTGGTAGTGCTGGTTGCCGTTGGGATATGGGTTCAAAAGTTGCGGATGTGGTAAAAGCGGTGGGGGTTGTTGAGTGTGCGCGTTGGGGTGGACATGGCCGTGGGGATGGGGGCTCGGCTGGAGCGGCGGCAGGTGTTGGTGTTGGTGTTGTTGTTGTTGTTGGTGGTGGCTCAATTGTTGCGGCACGCGATGTGGATGATCGTGAAATTGATGCTGCTGCTGCTGTTGCTGATGCGACTGTTCTTGTCGCTGTTGCTGCTGCTGCTGCGGCTGCTGGCCCTGGCTGCCGTATCCCCCCCCTGGCGGCATCCTGTCGGACGGCCAAGTGATGTCCCGAATCTGTCGGATCAGGCCGGCCGCCAGTGAAAAAAGCGCCTGCGGCATGGATGGAGGTTGGATCGAGGATTTTCGCAGTCCAAATATTCGAATTCCGTTAGGATGCGCCGTCGCGGCACGGCACAGCGCATGAGCCCACTTTCAGCCTGCATGCAGGCAGTGAAGCCTGGGGAAAGCGCCATGGCATGCGCCACGAGGGCCCGTCGGTGGCTTGGTCTGTGCGCCAAACTTAGCTGAACTTTAAGGTGGGGCGTCTGGAAATGGAACGAAATCCGAGGCCCTGTCTTGGCAACTCGAATTGGCAGCGTTTGGAACGACGCGGGCCGTCGGCGGACCGGTCATGACACAGCACCGATGACCCCACCCACCGCTTCAGATCCGAAGGTGCCTCGGCAGGCGCAAGTTTGCACAATCTAGAATCGATCAGGGAACCGGGAGGTTCGTGGCACTTTCAGGTACGGAACACGGAATGAGGTATTCGGCGTGTCTCGGGAGTTTGGCGTGGCGTTGGCGGTGTGCTTCTTTTTTATAACAGTGATGTCGATTGCGAATCGCGAGCAGTGTCTCTTTTCTTTTTCGTTTTACCTTTTTGTTCCAGACTGATGGTTTTGTACATGCATCAGCTGAATTCCGTAGACTCGGGTTTCCTTCCCATCTCGAATTATCCTGCCAAGGCGTTAGTTTGTGCTGGTTTCAAGTCGGACTTCCTAGTATAAAGACTCCACAGGCACCTTTTTGGCCTGCTCCGGCGATATCAACCATCTCGAACCCCGTCCCCGATCCGTCTTCGTTCGCAACCTTCAACTTCTCATCAAACCTTTTTTTGGCCAACTTACCCCGTCTCGGCCTGCTTCGTACTAAGTAGTCTCACACCTCACACCCACCCTGTCGTCTCCGGCCGCCTTCCGCGCCAGCACCCGGCTGTTCAGAGCCATGGACTGGTTCGGCCGTGCCAAGATCGCCTTCACCCACTCGGCCTCGCCCTTGACATTACAAGGGAAAGATGGGTCTGCTACCGACCTGTTGAAGGTCTGCGAAGCGAGCACCCCCCCCTGCCAGCTCAACCCCCTCCTCTTCAACGGCAACATCCAGACCATGTGGACCGCCGTCAAGGAACACGGCCCGCCAATCTACTACCGCAGGAGGATCTTCGATGCCGACCACAAGACTTACAAGGGCACCTTCACCGTCGACTTTGCGGTAGACCCCCACCGCGATGTGGACGACTCGTTGCCCCCGCGAACTGCCTTCTTCTCTGAGGAGGATTTTGCCAAGATCGGCTCCGACGACAGCAGGCCCATGCTCATCGTGCTTCATGGGTTATCCGGGGGTTCGCACGAGATCTACCTCCGTCACGCCATCGCACCGCTGGTCCTGAACGGGGGGAACTGGGATGTCTGCGTGGTGAACGCTCGCGGATGCGCCCAGAGCAAGGTGACGAGCGGTGTTCTCTTCAACGCGAGAGCTACTTGGGATGTTCGCCAGGTCCGTTATCTTGCATTTGCCCCTGACTGGTCAGCGAGGATCAGGTATCTAACATCCGAGACAGGTTGTGAACTGGGCCCGGCAAACGTTCCCTAACCGCCCCCTCTTTGGCCTGGGGTTCTCACTTGGTGCAAACATCATGACCAATGTAAGTCCATGCTATCAATAGTTGTGAGTTTTGTTTCAAAGCGGCTAACAGCTTGAGCAGTATGTCGGTGAAGAAGGGGCAAACTGCCCACTAAAGGCAGCCATCGCTGTGGGAAACCCTTTCGATCTGGAGATCTCCAACAAGGCGCTCCAACGGACACTGCTTGGAAAGCAGGTGTACTCGCGGGTCATGGGCAGTACGTCGTATCGCATTGATGATCTTCAAGTACAAGTATCTAACAGCGACGGCAGCAAACATGAAGCGGCTCATCAACACGCACAAAGACGCGGTCCTCAAGCACACGAACTTGGACTACGACCGGATCCAGAATGTGACATTCCTCCACGAGTTTGATCGCGAAGTCCAGTAAGTCTACTTTCTATCTTCAACTGAACGGTCACTAATCAAACCTTCATTGCTCAGGACCGTGACCTGGGGTTATCCTACCGAGAACGCCTACTACCGCGATGCCTCGTCCTCGGACGCCGTGTTAGGCATCAGGATCCCGTTCCTTGCCATTTCCGCCCTGGATGACCCGGTAGGCATTGCAATCTCCCGCTCTTTCGGACGAGCAGACTAGGTACTGACTCTGCTTAGATTGCCGTATATGAGGCGATTCCGTTTCAAGAGTTCACACAAAACCCCTACACAGTACTGCTCACCACCTCACTTGGCGGGCATCTCTCCTGGTTCGAACTCGGCGGTGGAAGATGGCACGCGCGCCCGGTATGAGCTTCCCTCCTTTGTTGCATTTTGCGATGCCAGCTAACCCGAGCAAGATCTGCAATTTCCTCAACCGCATGGCCAACGAGATTAACCTCGATGCCATTACTCCCGACGCCAATGGGATTACGCCCAAGACCCAGTTCGTAACTGAATTCGACCCCGTTCGGCGGAAATTGCGAGTCCTGAGCAGTTGAACACTGTTGAATCTCGCCCCTGCATGCATGTACAATAGAGGGCCGGCGTTTGGGATGGACTAGACTGGGACAGGTGGTGCATACAAGGGCATTTGGACTAGCGACTGCGATGTACACAAACCTCTTTGGATAGGAAGGAGTACGGTATTAGAAATATACACCACCCGCTTATATACTCCCACACGGTCTGCGTAGATCGACAGTCGACTCACTGCCACAGAATCCTCCCTGTTGGTATCTTCGAACCGAACAAAAATCCCCAATTTTGGCCCTCTCAAAAAATAAACCAACGCCAGACGCCCGCCATGCAGATGAATGACCATATCCCCAAAAAAGAAACCCACCCCACCACACGGCCTCCCTCACTCAGCGGCAAAAGAAACCCTCTTCTTCTTCGGCTTAGCCGCCTTAGTCCCCGTCGCAGCGTAGGCCTTGACGCTCTCCGCCTCGTCGTCCTGGTCGCCCTTGGCGTTGCCGCTGCGCTTCCGCTTGCGCCGCAGCACATCCTTGGTGTCCTCCAGCCGGGCCTTGCGCTCGGCCTCCTTCTTGTCGGCCTCGGCCTTGCGCGCCTCGCGGATCTCCTCCATCTGCCGCGCCCGGATCATCTTGGACTCGATCTGCCCTTCCTTTTCGGCCTGCACTAGGGCGAGGATGGTCGTCATGCTTTCCTGGAGAGGTGGACGAATAAAATGTCAGTCATGAGATCTGGAATCGGGATCGATTTGGGGGGGAAAGGAGGAACGAACCCTGTCGTCGACAAACACCTTGCCCTTCTTCTTCCCCCGCGGCTTGGTCACACCCACGGGCGTGACCATGTTCAGCTCCGGAATGCCGAGCTCCTTCTCCGTGTAGACGCGCTTCTTCTTCTTCTTGTCGAGACCGGGGAGGTTAGGTCGGCCCTTGACCTGTGTTGCTGGGGCTTTTGATTTGGGGCCCGATTTGCCTTTGGGCTTGGAGACGCCGTCGGAGGAGGACCGCTTGGGGCCACCCTTGCCGCCGCCCGCGCCGCCGGTCTTGCTGCCGGCGTGCTTGTTTTTTACTGTGCGTGTGGGTGCCATTGCTGCAATTGGTTTGCGTTGATGGTTGGGACAGTCGCGTTTGGCGTTTGGAGTCTTAACAACCTTCTGGGCCTGGACCCAGTGCCGAAGCTCAAAAATTTCGGGGGCAGTTTCTTATCGGCGCTCTTATCGAACTCCAAGGTGGGGCGAAGAGCCAGGGGGCACACTTGTCCGGCAGGCAAAGCCAACGCCAGTTAGCGCGGGGTTCCATTGCCATTGATCAGATCTTCCAGGTTATCCCGCCGATCGCGGTGTCACTGCCCGAAATTTACCAGACCAAACTCGACAGATCAAAAACCAACATCAAAGACAATTGAACACGGGCAGGCCGCCGCCAGCCATCCCGATCCTACTACGAGACAGAAGGATACACACAACACCCAAAATGAGCTCCTCCTCTCAAACCGAGCCCCGCTGGGCCGCCTTTGCGCGCGACACCAACGAGACCAAGATCCAGATCGCCCTCAACCTCGACGGCGGCGCATTCCCGCCAGACACCGACTCGCGCCTGCAAGTAACCGGCGACGATAGCCACGCATCCCAGTCGAGCAAGTCGCAGACAATCAGCATCAACACGGGCATTGGTTTCCTTGACCACATGCTACACGCGCTGGCGAAGCATGCCGGCTGGAGTCTGGCGCTGGCCTGCAAGGGCGACCTGCACAGTCAGTCCTCCCTCTCTCCAACCCGTTACCTTTCCCCTGCCCCTTTCTTGCCCCTTTTACAACCAACAGCACCCCCAACCAGCCACACACAACAAAAACTAACCTCTCCCGTGCTGCACAGTCGACGACCACCACACAGCCGAAGACGTGTGCATCGCGCTGGGGTACGCCTTCGCGCGGGCGCTGGGCACGCCGACGGGGCTGGCCCGCTTCGGATATGCCTACGCGCCGCTGGACGAGGCGCTCAGCCGGGCGGTGGTGGACCTGTCGAACCGGCCGTACGGCGTCGTCGACCTGGGCCTGCGGCGCGAGAAGATCGGCGACCTCAGCACCGAGATGATCCCGCACTGCCTGCAGAGCTTCGCGCAGGCCGCGCGCGTCACGCTGCATGTTGATGTTTTGCGTGGCGACAACGACCACCACCGCGCCGAGAGCGCTTTCAAGGCGCTGGCTGTGGCCGTGAGGCAGGCTACGAGCCGGGTTGCGGGGAGGGAGGGCGAGGTGCCGAGTACCAAGGGGACTTTGAGCGTGTAGGGGGAGTAAGGTCGTTGGGGGTTTGAATACCTTGATATATTGTGGTTGATTAGAACCTGGGAGCCTGGAAGAAACGTGGGTTGCGAGACATGGCGATCTCTCAGACCCTCAAGAGCTGTTGAGCAAAAGACGAGAAGGCGTCGTAGAAGGCATCACGATGAGCCCTTTAGAAATAAATAAACATTCATCTCCATTGTATTGGCCGACGTTAGCCTGATTTGAAGCATGTCTGCAAGTTGGTTGGTTGGTGGTTGTAATTTGAGTTCGAAGACAAACCGACGTGCAACTCGGCCAAGGCGGGGCCCCACAATGGCATGACCTTCAATCCAGCGTCCCAGACTGCCGGGCCACCCAAACCAGACTCATCTGAACTCTCATCTCATCCTCGTGCATTTGACGGGCGGATGACGCGCTCACAACAGCCGGCTTTTGACTGTCTTATACCCGCTTCCACGTTACCTGTTCAGGCAGTACCGCTCCAAGGTCTCCAGTCTGTGAGAAGCCAGTCTCTCAGTCTCCGACAGTCACCAAAAACACAACACGCCGAGAGAATACCGAGTCGGCCAACTTATCGGTAAGACAGCGCCCTTCCCCCCAAAACAGATCTCTCTCTCCCTCTTCCTCTTTTTTATACATGGAGCTCAAAGCTCCCAAATAACACCACTCATCCCCCCAAAACAGCCCCCAACACACCAGACAGACGGACCAAACGGACTGAACCCATATCCCAGACCAAGCGGGCCCAGACTCTGAGACTTCAACGGCCAACCAACAACGAACTCCTCACACTGCCTACCTTACCTCCCTTACACACCAAACCACAAACCCGGTTTCTTATTTTAAAAGCCCATAAAGGGTCAAAATAAAAAGAAAAAGAAACAAAAACGAACGGAAAAAAAATGCCCTCAATAAACAGCACCAAACACGACGAGGCAGTCGACGCCTCCTGGGAAGCCACCCGCGGCGCCGTCTCGGGCGCCATCAAGTGGGGCCTTGCGAGCGCCATGCTCGGCGGGCTGGGCTATGCCGTGTCGCCAATCTATCGGGGGTTGACGATTCAGTTCAAGGTGTATGTCGCTTCTTTTCATTTTCTCTGCCCTTTTCTCGCCCTCTCGTTCCGTTGTTCTTCATTTGCTCTTGCCCCTCCCCCCTTGCCCCCCCTTCCTTTTTAGACCCTTGATTTGGGTTGCGTCCCTCTGTCTCTTGCCTCATGTCTGGGTGATCTTGTTTGGAGGGGGGGGGGGGGGATATGTATGATCCCATGGTCTGTGTGTGTGTGTGATGTCCGGCTGGCGCTGACGGTTTGGTTGTCTCCGGCCAGGTACATCCAAATGTCGGGCATGGTGCTGGGCAGCATGATCGAGGCAGACAGCAGGTTACGGCAGTTCGAGGCGCGGATCAGGGCGCAGAGGCGGTTGGCGCGGGAGCAGGCTTATTGGCAGACTGTGGAGAAGGAGTTGGGGAAGGATGAGGATGATTAGTGTTTGGGCGTGTTAGTTGTGGAAAGTGGGTGGAGTGTAAGACATGATGAAGCGGGGGAAGTGTATGATTATAGGTTGGCAAAGCATGTGTAAGGTACGTAGGTTTGTATATATCCCCATTCGCAAGTCTATGCTCAGGAACATGGGCTTGGTATTGCCACGCAGATTTGGGGTATCTCGATTTTTTTCTGTTTTTATCGGCATCGTCTGCCCCGTCACTTCTTGGGCAGCTCAAACTTCTTGGGGTCCATGTTTAGCTTGCACAGCCGCGCCACACAACCGCTCAGCTGCAGCAGTGTCTGTACGCCCTCCAGGATCTTCATGTGCGTGAAGCCAATCTCCTTGATGAACTCGAGCTTGGCGTGCTCGCTCAGCGTCGGGATCGTCTTGGTCACCTTGAACATGGTGCTGATGATGTCGTGGCTCGAGTAGCCCAGGTCCCACAGCTCCCGCAGCGTGTCGAGCGCCGAGTCGACGTTGCCCTCGTAGCACGCCTTGAGCATCGCTTGCACCTTGATCGGGTGCGGCGAGTCGACCACCTTGAAGACATTGTCCCCGGACACAAAGCCGAACCCGGCATAGGTCGACTGCAGGTTGTTGATGGCCTGCCGCATGTCGCCCTCGGCGCTGAAGACGAGCGCCGCCAGCCCGTCGTCGCTGTACTCGACCTTCTCCGCCTCGATGATCTGCAGCAGCCGCTTGACCACCTGGGCGTCGGTCAGCTTGGCGTACCGCAGGATCGCACAGCGGGATTGCAGCGGCTCGATGATCTTGTTGGACTGGTTGCACGCAAAGGCGAAGCGCGTCGTGTTGGAGTAGATCTCCATCGTTCGCCGCAGCGCCTGCTGCGCGCCCGAGGTCATGCTGTCGGCTTCATCGAGGATCACGATCTTGTGCCGCCCGGCGGGCAGTGTGACTTTCTTCTGGGCGAACCCCTTGATCCGCTGTCGGACCACCTCGATACCTGCGCTCAGTAGGTCAGCACTGCTGCGCTTGTTGGTGGGAGGGGAAGGGCAAGATGCCGACCTCGCTCGTCGCTGGCGTTCAACTCCAGCACCGCCTCCTTGTATGAATCGCCCAATAATTGCCTTGCCAGAGCAAGCACACTTGTGGTCTTGCCGATGCCGGGCATGCCCGAGATGATGACGTGCGGCATGTTGCCATCGCGGGCAATGATCTTTAGCCGTTCGATTGTCTCTGTGTTACCAACAATGTCGTCGAGGAAAACCGGTCGGTATTTCTCCACCCTAGAAAAAAAGTGATTATTAGGACTATCGGCCTTCCCAGCCAGAACCAATTGTGCACTCACCAGGGTAGCTCGTAGGCAGTGCTGCCGTTCGAATTTGTGAGGGCCTTGTAGGCAGCCGTGGACGATTCGCCCTTTTCTTCTGGCTTTGAAGCTGGCATGATGACTGAATTGTGAGTGAGAGATAAATGTAGAATTTTTCGGCGTGTTGTGAGGGGAAGATGTGAGGTCCGGTTTCCTGGTTTATCGTCGTGGTTGCCGTTCGGGTTTAGAAGCCTGGAATGTGACGCGTCAAAGTCGCGTCTGGAATTTAAGTGGTTTTCCGCTTCGGTTGCACAACCCTAACCCTTCGCATTTGGGAGCAGCATGCTAGACGCTACAGGCAGCCCCTTATGGATCAAGGGGTGCAGTAGTATCATTGAATCGAGCATAAATCATTTGAACAAGCCTCTAGTGTTTACTGTCTAAGGTGTCTATCACCATTGCACTTGTGCTCCGCCATGTACACACATCCACCCCTTATGTACGGTAGTCGCCGTTGATGGTGCTGGTCACTGGGTCAGCCAGGGGATTACTACTGCAGAGATGCAGGTTCACTCACATGTACTCATGGCTGTAGTCGCAAGTCCAATATGTGGCCTGATTGTCGCCCTGGCCCAGCCTCACCAATATCTCGAGGTCTTCGAGCTCGAGGATCTCGGCAGCCCTCGCCTTCACACATTGTCAGTGACTGTCCTCGAACCTCAGGCATCACTGAAGTGTCTTACCTCGTCCACCTTCTCCGGCTCTCCGTTGACCAGGAGCTTGAGCTCGGCCGTGCCGTCAGTGGGGATAAATGACACGTTGGTCTTCTCCGGGGCGATCTCGGGGACGTCGTTGATCGGCTGTCCGGGCTCGGAAATGAGCGAGTATCCCGTCGCACACAGGATGCGGCCCCTATCAGCTGTCAGTAAGACTACGACGCTCTCTCCTCCTGCCAATCGTACGGCACCACGCACCAGTTTGCGTCCTTGCCATACAGCGCCGTCTTGACGAGCGGCGAGCGGGCGATGGTGCTAGCAATCCTCCTGGCCGCCTCCTCGCTGGCCGACTCGGTCACGCGGATGGTGACGAACTTGGTGGCACCCTCGCCGTCGCGCACGACCAGCTGGGCCAGCTCGGCCGCAAAGTCGGTCAGCACGGTGCGGAAGGCGTCGTAGTCGGGCGTGCCCTCGGCCACTTCCTTGCCACCGGCGGCGCCGTTTGCCAGCAGCGCGATGGTGTCGTTGGTCGACGTGTCACCGTCGATGGTGATGCTGTTGAACGAGCGGTCGACGGCGTGCTTGAGCACCGGCGGGAGGGCGGCCGACGAGATGGGCGCGTCGGTGGCGATGACGCCCAGCAGGGTGGCCATGTTGGGGTGGATCATGCCGGCACCCTTGGTCATGCCCGCTATCCTGTACTCGATCTCCGGGGACGAGGGGAGGGTGAAGGTGCGCGACATGAGCTTGGGGAAGGTGTCGGTGGTGCAGATGGCCTTGGCGGCGGTAAGCCAGTGGTCGTGGGACCCTCCCAGGGCATCGTGCGCGGCGGGGACCTTGTCGAGGATCTTGTTGATGGGCAGACGCTGGCCGATGACGCCGGTGCTCATCACGAGGGTGCTGTCGCTGTGGCCGATGCACTTGTCGGCCTCGTGGGCCATCTTGGCCGCATCCTCCAGCCCGCCCTTGCCCGTGACGGCATTGGCGCATCCCGAGTTGATGATGACGCTCTGGATTCCCTGGTTGCTCTTCTGCTGGAGAAGGTTACGACTGAAGGTGACGGGGGCGGCCTGGAACTTGTTCTTGGTGAAGACAGCGGCGGCAGCACAGGGGGCATCCGACGTCAACAGGGCCAGGTCCGGCTTTGTCTTGTTGCTCGGCTTGACGCCGACTATTGTGCCCGAAGCCCGGAAGCCGATGGGATATGTGCCCCGGGTCGGGACATACTTCTTCTTGGCGGCGGGAATGGAGCCGTTGGGAGGTGCAGAATAGGCCCGCGACGGCGTCCAGGCGTAGTGACGGGCCAATTGCACCCGGGACTGCCTCAATTGGTTCAGCAAACACCCGTTGAAGTTTGCCATGATGGGCAATGGGCAGTGTGGTGGATGGTTGTGTTGAGTCACAGACAACAAACAAAAAGTCAAAAAGTCACGGCCCCGGTTTAAACGAACTTATCAGCGTCGACTAGCGGCACCGGAGCTGGTGCTTGGCTCGGAAACACACCGCCAGACACCACAAAACACAGCATTCTGGGCCCCCGATTTATATGCCATCGCAATCCGTTGAAGTGAGGTGATTTTCCTACGCCGGTGGATTTTTTGATGAGCTGTAAACGAGGCGCTGAGGGAATTAAGAGTGCTTGAGTAGGAGGCCTCGGAAGGTATGGACATGGCAGCGCTACCACTGTACCAGCCACAGTTGTGAGGTTCAAGGCCAATTGATCGTGCCTGGGAATGGACCAGACTGTGGCTCACCGGGACACAAGTGCCGAGCCCGCCGCGTGGCTCGAGCCCCGATTACTCCACCAGAGCGAGCCTGCCTCCATAAAACCATTCCCGTTTGCTGCAATTTTCTTCCTCCTTCCATTTCCTCTGACCAAGCTCCAAAAAGCCACGAATCACCATCGGTGCCTTGCAGGAGCCGCGTCTTTGACCCGGCCGTTTGGCCATTCCCTTCACGCGCACCTTCCCCCAAACCCTTCCCCTGCCATGACTTTCTGAGTTTCGCGTTTTGAACTGGGAGCTTCTCGCGAGACATCGAGGCACACCACGACGAACCGAAAATTCTTGCTCCCTTTCCTTTCAACCCTCTTCATCATCCACGACCACCACAGCTACGATCACCATGTCGTCGGAAATCCTGGACGCGTACTGGGCGGCGCCGCCAATGGCTCGGACATTGGCGACTGCCATCGTCCTCACGTCGGTTTCGGCGATGGTGGGCGTGGTGCCCTACCAGTGGATCTACTGCACCGAGCACAGGCTCTTCAGGCTGCCGCCTGAGATATGGCGACTGGCCACCAACTTCTTGATTTCCCAGCCCAAACTGGGCCTTGTCTTGGACCCTTACTTCGGTATGGGTGCTCCAGCAAAATTTCTGGCGACGAGTGTTGTCTGACTTTGCAAAACAGCCTATCAGTACCTGAAGCAGCTGGAGACGGCGAACCCCAAGTTCTCCCGGAAGGAAGACGTCCTTTGGTACTTGATGACAGTTGGCACCTTGATCATTGTAGGTTCATCTCTCTTTTTTTTTTCTTTTTTTCTTTGGTGATGGCTTCACGCCATCACAACTTGAACAACACAACCCCTCGTATATCTGCCCGCATAGTGCAATGCTCCCAACTATAGCGGTTCCTGGAAACGAGGAAGAGTACCCCCGTATGTCGATCGGCCCGTCATTCGCTTTTAAGGGTCGGTCGGGGTGCGGGTATGGTGGGATGTCTCTATGGATGACTCGAGCGAACACCTCCCAGGTGGCTCGGGTGGTTTTTTTGCTCCCTACATTTCAACCCCAAAAGCAGCCGAGGCTGTTTTGCTACCTAGATGCTAGTTAGATGCCTGCATGGCAGGTTCGTAGAAAAACAAGCTGACAGCAACAAACAGTTCCTCAACCGAGCCATCTTGGGTGATGGCGCCTTCTTCCTCCCAGGGCTTCTCCTGGCACTGGCGTACACGTCCCACCAAGACCAGCGCGGTATCAAGTCGAACTATTTCTTCTTCACCGTGCCGGCGCAGGCCATCCCGTATTGCATGATCTTGGGCTCGCTGCTCATGAACCCCGCGGTTGTTCCCATGGAGATTACCGGGCTCGTAGCAGCTCACATGCACGACTTTTTGTCCCGTCTGTGGCCTGAGTTTGGCCACGGCAGGAACCTGCTGCAAACGCCGGGTTTTGTCTCGTACCTGGTTCAGACTCCCAGGATTCTGCGGCGCGATTACGGCACGGCCATCCACCGGCCTGGCTCGACAGCGGGCAGCAGCACGGGGGCGTCGACCGGCTCGGTGCTTCCGGACTCGTGGAAGACGAGGGGCAGCGGGCAACGCCTGGGCGGCAACTGAGGCGGGCGGGCGAGCGTATGTACAACGAGTTGTAATGTTAAATGTCGACCGTTGTCCTACGAGCGTGCCATGTGTCATATGAAACATATCACCAATTCTGGGAGAAACGCCAACTTTGTCCCGCACTCATCATCTCCATTCCATCTGTTGATAATATCTGTCATCGTGCAGTGTATATAGGTAGCGGATCTGGGCCCCTGAGCTTCAGCGACGAAGCCAGCTCACAACCGTGAAGCCCATCCGGGACAACCCTGACAAATCCTGCCTTGCAGTCTCAACCCAACCAAAGATTGTTGTTGAAACGAAAACGAAAAACAAATAACTCCCCCAACGCCCCTTGACCCCGTCAAACCAAAATACCGCCCCAGCCCATAGTACCTATCCCAGAGCAGAAGACGCAAACAACCTGCCCAAACCCAGAACAACCCAAGAGAGAGAGACAGATCCCGCAAGGGGAAAACACACACTAAAAACGAACAAAACAATCGGTGACCGCCACACCAAAAAGCAAAGAACAGAAGAAGAATCACCAGATATCACTCCCCCTCCCAATCTCAATCTCAGTATAATGCCGATTCCCCCCTCCCCCTCCCCCACCTGCTGGCCCACCACCACCGGTGCTATTCCTATCCCCCCTCCTCCAACTCAATCTCTTCCTCTTCCCCTCCTCCTTATCCCTCCCCTTCCCCTCCCTCTCTCTATCCCTCTCTCTATCCCTATCCCTATCCCGGTCTTTCTCCCTCCCAGCAGCAGCGGCCGAAAGAGCCCTGCTGCGGAAGGTCCTGCGCCCGTTGCTACGGGCGTTGTGGTTATGGTCGCTGGTATCGTCGGCTGTTTCGTCGAAGAGGTCGTCCCCTCCTACTCCTACTCCTACACCGACCCCAACGGTGGCGGTGCGGGTCCAGCCGGATCGGGATCTGGTGTGTTTTGGTTTGCTTTGTTGCTGTTGTTGTTGGTAGGGTTGAGGGAGGTGGAAGGAAGGGCCGGCGGGGTGGGAGAATTGCGGGAAGGCGAGGGGACCGCTGATGGTGGTGGATTCTTTGCCTTGGAGGGGTTTGTCGTTGCCGGCTGGGGCGCGGGGGAAGGGGCCTGGTCCTGCCGGGAGGTTGAGGTGTGGGGGTGCGTAGGGGCGGGGTTTGCGCTGCGCTGTTCCGGCGGTGGTGGTTGTGTCGGTGGTGGTGGAGGAGGATGATTGGGGGGGCGGGGTGAAGGAGGGGATGGAGAGGGAGGGAATCTGAGAGGATCTGGGGATTCCGGAGTGGGAGGAGGAGTCGGATTCGCCCGGGGCGGTGTCCTGCGCTTCGGCGGCCACGGCGGCGTTGAGGTAGGCTTGGATCATGGTGTCGTCCGGCTGGGTTTTGGGGCGGGAGACGGTTGAGGAGGGGAAGGGCGGGGTGGGGAAGGGTGGCGGAGAGGCGGTCTTGATCGAGCGGTTGCTTGGTGTAGTGGTGGAGGAGCCCCTAACAAAAGCCCGGGGGATGTAGGCCGGGTGGGTGGGCATGGCGCTGGAGGTTTCGAGGGCGCTCAGCGGAGAGAAGGGATACGGTGGTTTCTCGGGCGAGCAGACGTAGGAGCCCTGGTCACCCTCGTGGTGTTGCGGATCGTCCATCTTGTAGTCCATAGTGTAAGTGACGGTGGGGCCCATGACCGCGCGCGGCTCCCTCTCGTCGAAGCTGTCCTGGTAGTAGTTGTCTTCGCGGTCGAACTGGCGTTGGCGACGCCAATAGATGATGAAGAGGCCGGCGGCGCCCAGGAAGAGTGCGCCTGCGCCGCATGCAATGCCGGCAATGGCGCCGGTTGTGAGGGTGCCACTGCCGTTGCCCCCGGACTCGGCGTCCCGGGGCAGGACGAGATGGGACCCGAGAGCAGCCATGCTGAGAAGACAACTGGGCCGTCACCACTCCTGATCTTGCTTGTCTTGCTCCTGAATATGGTCGGTTTGACTACCCGAGCCCAGCCTGGCCCGGATATCTGGTAGACATGAAGAAGGTGCCAAGCACCGCAGTCGATCGCCGAGAGATCCCAAAATAACAAACATGGGAGAATGGAAAGACGATGGAGCCGGGCCGTTGCGAGTCAAATATGAGAGCCACACTCACACCCACGCACACACAGCGCCAAAGACGAAAAAAGAAGGCAGCCACCTCGGCCGGGTGAGGACTAGCTGCCGATGTGCGTATGCAGTTGGTTCTGGGTTGCCACCAGGGGTGCGGGTCTACGTTGCACAGTCCTGGCTGTACTCCGTACGGTAGTATCGATGTACTCCGTAGTGTCGTGTGAAGGCGCGGCGCAGCGCAACGGCGGGCCGCCAGTGTAGAATCTTGTCCTTTCTGGGAAGCTGTGTGAAGGAAAGAAGAGGGAAAAAACGTCAGGTTGCCATGATGGACCAGGTAGCGGGCAATGGCCTCAAGTCGACCACATCCAGTGATGAAATTTCCCTTCAGATACCCGCTTCCTTCATCAGGTACCCCCGAAATATGCTGTTCAGCCCACAGCCGCCGGCCCCCATTCCACCGGTGAGTCTGCCATGTCGATCGAATGGCACTGGCCCGTCAGCAGCAGGGCAGTGGCAGCCTCGAGACAGCCCTCCCGAGACCCGTCGGCCGCCGGGCATCCTCAGCGTCTCTCCATCCTCTGCTGTGCCGTGCTCATCCAGCCGTCCAGGCGGGGGGGCGCAAACCGGCACCCCTGGCAGTCCAATCACATCCGAGAACAGAGACGCGAGAAAGCTGCACGCAAGCAAGAGAGAGGATGGAAGGTGGGTGAGACCAGACGGGCTGATGCCATTTGTGGGCAGCCAATGGCAGCCTGCAGCTGTTTCGTTTGACGGGCGCGTAGACCTGCAGAAAGTGGGCCGCACGGATTTTCCCGGTGGGGCCTGACTGGCGGGGCAAGCGAGCACCTTGGACGATCTGCCAGTCCCGCCCAGATGGAGGCTGGCCAATCGGGAGAGTTGGATTTTCGGGTCAGGCAAACAAGCTTCGAGTTTCCACGCGCTGCCTGGAAGCGTGCTGCTTCCCGTCTTCTTCCTGCCTTCTGGCATGGCTGGCTCGCGGCCTGGTCCTGGCATCGAAGCTAATGGGCAAGGAAAGACGCTGCCCCGCGCTGACGGCGCCTTCATTCAGTTTCATCAACCACTGGCTTTTTTTTTTTTTTTTTTTTTTTTTTTTTTGTGAAATTGTTTACATATAATTTGGCGGTGAACCCTCAACGTCGCGGTTCGACACATTTGGTCGACTGTCACGTCACGTCCAACACCAACACCAACAGCATTCATAAATCATAATAAACAATGACCGGCCTTACTACAGTTCGCTTCCTGCAACTGACGTGGATCAAGAACCAGCCACTCTTCGCGAATGGCCAGGTGATGGCCACGGTGCATGGGAGGGTGTCGCCCGGCGCTAAGAACCACTCTGTCGGGAACGTCCTTCCCGCCTTTCCCCGCCCACACGAAGATCATGCTCTGCCGAGAGGAGCCTTTGCTCGGCTCATCAGACTCATCACATACCGTTAGATTGCCTGCCTGCCTGTCACCGCGGACCCTTCCGCGGAAGCCGTTGCAAACACTTGCTTCTACCAGCACTGGCTGTAACCTTCTCGCCATCCAAGGTCCTGCCACCGGCTGTGCGATCCGGCCCAGTTCGGTCCTGGACGCTGTTTGTCGAAGAAGGCATGCGGCCGTATTCCGCGCGGCATTCTGTGTGATAGGTTGGGGCATGGCCACCAGCGGGAACGAAGCGCTCCCTCGGCGGCCGCCAGTCCTGTGCTTGGTGCTTGTCACTCCCAGGCCGGCCGCCCTGACCAGGACCCATGGTCTCGCTCAGTTTCATTGGTCCGTCCTCGGTCTCCAGGCCACCCACGGTCTGTGAGCTCACCGATGACGATCGGGCCGAGGGCAGAATGCCCGGTCTTTTCACAATCGCCCAGGGAGCGGAGCCATGCCTCCGACTCTTTTGGGGGCCAACTCTCTGAGTTGGAATCCTCGTTCTGCCGGTGTCAACACAAGCAAGTCTTGTCTTAGCCCGACTTCCTCTGCTGCTCGGCCTGGGATGATTCAGAAGCTCATGTTTCGTTCGTCCAACGACTCAAGCCACATGGCAGCGGTCTCGGTCAGCTGCTCGGTACGAAAGTACCTGCAGCTGCTGTTCGCATCGTTGCCGGCCGGAACGAGACCACGCCCAACACCGGCCCTTTGCAACACTGGCCTTTTGGCGATACTACTAAGTAGACCTAGGATTTCAGATGGTGTCCAGACAGACACGCCTGCTTTTTGCCACGTCAAGCGACGGCGGTTGCCCCAAACTCAAACAGCAGACATTAGAACCGCCATACGCCCGATATTGTCCAGAGGCGTTGCGAGGATGAGTCTAGAACGACCATCACTACCCCTATTACCTGTCTGAGTCACCCTCGGTGCGCTGCACGATGGACCCATGTCCTACTGGAATCCTCTGCCAATTTCACACCCGTTCTCCAACACCACACGCGCAACACCCTTGACCATATACGGCACAGCTGAGCCTCATACTGATCATTGCCACTGAAAGTACCGTACGCCCTTCACCATCCTTCTCGAGTGACCCTGGAGTTAGATTCTGCGACCTCAACGAGTTCCCGTGGACACAACTGGTTCATCACGGGCATTGATAGCTACTGTGCAGTCTGGACACAGAGCACGCGTCGTAATCCTCTGTGACCATGGCTGTCGTCAGCCTTGCCAACCCAAGATAGGGAGCATCCGGTGACCGGGGCCGGATTGACGGGGAGTCAGAACAGGCTGTGGTCCTGCTCCGACCCAGAGTCTGCTCGTGTGTTTGTGGGAATCTTTATCGCAGGAAGTATGAGCCCTCGGCTGTCCGTTCTATGTACATACGTCCAGAAGCTAAGGGCTTCATCGTGGTGATCCACCATCCGCTCAGTCGGACATATACATACGTCGAGCATGGCAGTCGAATTCAGGGGCCGAACCCCGAAGGAGGATGACATGCGTTTAGACATGGAGAACCAGCACTTATCCGAGACATGCGGCCCACTCACGGTTTGACAGCCTTCGTTGATGCCGAGTGCTTAATCACTCGACAGGTGGACCACCTTGAGTTTATCCCCTTCTGTGGCCAGCTCTATCGTTGCACCCGTTGATACGAGGTATCATGGTGAGAACAGCGCGAGACAGGGTAGCTAACCTCTTGGCTCCAGTGTTGGGGTTTGGCTCGACTCTCCCATACACAGACGGCATGCTACTTGTGTAGATAAACCTCCTCCTGTTGTCCATGTCTCAGGGACAGCTACATTCCACGCCAACCCGTCTCAACACGACGGCCACAACAACCGACCTCGGAGTATAAACCGACGAGCAGCTCCTGCTATCACTGACCACAGGTTAAATCAACCTATTCTCCTCATAATAGCCAGCCCACAACCCACCCCACGATGCGCTCCATACCCGCCCTCCTCTTCCTCTCCCTCCTGGGGCCAACCAGCGCCGAAGTCCTCGACACCTGGACCATCGACCGTCTCTTGCGAGGTATATCCCTCTTTTTTTTCCCGATTCCTCCCAAGCCGACGACGACAGCTAACAAGATCCCTTTACCTGCCCCCCAGAGTGCACCCCCGACGGCCAATCCTGCACCTACGCCCTAACCTTTGACATATCCTACTCCACCGACACCCAACACCAAGAAGAACAACACCATGGACTACAACAATGCACAATCACCATCTCCGCGGCCAATCCCTCCTCCCCCATGGCAAACCAAACCGATTTCCCACCCATCTCTTGCATCACCACCACCACCACCACCACCACTGAGACATCCGACACCAGCAGCAGCACCACCACCACCACCAGCAGCAGGGACACGAGCCAAGTCAAGGAAAGATACACCATAAGCGGCGGGTACGACCACGCGGGGGAATTCACCACACTGGTGCTGACTGACACAACACGGGACGCGTGTGCGTTCTTTGGGTTTGGGGATGGGGAGCTTGTTGGGCGGAGGGTGGTTGAGGGGCGGGTGGGGGTTTTGTTGCCGGTTGGGAGTTTTGGTGATTCTGCTGCTGTTGGTCATCACGATGGGTTGGCTGACTTGGGGGTTGCTGCTGCTGCTAGGGGTGTTGTTGGTGAGAAGCTTCGGCTTGGTTGGGTTTGGGCGGGGAGGAGGATGGAGCGGGTGGTGGTTGAAGGGAAGAGGAAGACGGAGGGGGTGGTGGTTGAGAGGGTTGGGATGGGAATGGACGAGAGAATAGCTCAGGGGGGAGGTGTTGTTGAAGCAGCGGCAGGTCGGGAGGAGAGGATGGGTGTTTTGCAGAAACGGGAGAAAGCGACGGCGATGATGAAGAAGAAAAAGAAGAGGGACGATGCAAAGACATGGCAGATCCGCGGCCTGACAAGATGTACGACTTCCCCTTTCCCCTTCCCCAATTACCCCTGAAAGAACGCAGACCCAAAGCTAACCTCTCCCCTCCCCCCTCCCACCCATTCCCAGTCCCCGACATCGACCTCAACGCCACGCAATGGCAGTTCTCCATCGTCGACTCCTCTTCCGGGCACGAAACGTCCTGCGCCGTCGCCTCGCCCAGCAGCGATCCCGTGGCCAGTTTCTACGGCATCCCGTGCGAGCGGACCGACGACGATGCCAGCAGGGATTCCGGATTCCGCATCTCATGGGGGTACAACAGGGACGCCGACAGCGCTGTTATGACGGTGTGCTAGTACGTCTTTCCTTTTTGCTCTTCTTCCCTTTCTTTTCTTCTCTTATTCCGTTTTCACTGCATTCCCTCACTCGTCACAAATTCCCTGGCCCTGCCCCAGCCGAGACGTGATAAAAAGAGAGTGTCATTTTTCTGACAGGGCCCGACCCCCGTTTCCACAGCGCGCCCAACGGGACAGACGCCTGGTTTGGCTACGACAAGGTCAGCACCAGCCAGTGGCTTGGGGATTCACCCAAGGAGCCGGTTCACTACACAGGTTGCGCGTAAGAGTAGGAGGAGGAGCGTGGCTGGTGAATGTGAAGGGAGAGGTTGGGGGACTGGTGGGTGTCCGATTGCTTGTATCATACCGTCCAGCCAAGGACATGCATGGATGGCACGAGGTAGGTCGGGTAAGAGGGTTTTGCAGTGATAGCGGCGCCGAGGGTTCTAGGAGGGAGCCAATGCCAATGCGATGAGTTTAACAATAGCCGGTCTGGCCTCCTGACGGTCCTCGTTTGTCCGTCCCCGACTTACGTGAGGGTTATATTCAACGGACCGGTGAGCGAAGCACAGAGGGACTGAAATGAACTTCAAATATGCGTTGAAAAGGAGCGCGTAAATGCTTCTATCTAGGGATTGAACGGCAAAATCTTCGCAAGCTGGCAGCATGGACCTCGTGTCTCTCCCAAGCCTTCCAGTCGCTTCCTCTTCCCTGTACCCCCCCAACTCCCAAGTGAAACTACCTGGTATCCCCCTACTCAGGCTTACGCCCGTACACGACAGTTCTAACGAACAATCGGTCAGTCCAGCGCCCCACGCAGTTCAGCTCAGCTCAGCACAGGAAACACTTACATGGGCCAGTAGGCATGGTAGTTCCTGTTTCTCAAGTCCTTCCGGACGTTGACAAGGAAGGTCTCCACCTCCTCGGCAGGCCAGCCGAGGACCTTGGTGAAGAGCATCAAGCTCAGGGCCTGAAGGCCAGTGTCGCTGTTCACGTTGACCCAGGCGCCTGAATAAAGAGATGGGAGGTTAGAAAAAAAGAACTCCACAGGCGTGCAATCCCGACCTGCTGGTTCACTCACCGATCTCCTTATGCTTGGCGTCCTTGGGCCAGGTGTTGACGGGCCACTTGTAGTCGACCTGGACGACGTCCTCGAACCCGGCGTCTATCAGCTGCTGCTTGTACTGGGCGGCCGAGTTGGTCGAGGCGCCCAGCTTTTCGCTCGCCTCGAGGAAGTGACGGCCCCACTTGGCCAGTGCAGAGTCGAACGGGACGGTGTCGTCGTCGCAGGCCAGGCGCCGGACGTCGGCCAGCTCAATGTAGCCGCCCGGTGTGAGGTGTCTGGATGATGCAGAGAGTGAGCACAAACAATGGTACTGTACCAGCACGGAGATCGAAGGAGATGAGTGCGTACTGGAAGGCTTGGCCAATGAGCTTGGGCCAGTCCCGGATGGAACCGGTGAGCATACGGGCGTAGATGAAGTCGAAGCGGTTGACAAAGGTCCATTCCGATTCCAGGTCGTCGACGAAAAACTCGACGTTTGGCGGGACACTGAACCAGAACCTGTCAGCGTGGTGTGCGTAGAGAACAGCAGCGGCACGGGCGACTCACAAGGCGGGTTGAATGGGGCTCAGGTCAACACCGACAACCTAGCAAGGGTCAGCCAGAGCACTATTCGACTGAGCACATGGCACAAATGACGCGGCTGGCATACGGCTGCTTCGGGGTACTCATCGGCTAGAAATTGTTCAGTTATCAGCAACGTGCGGCGCCGAGTCGAGAAGAGGAAACATACCAAACTCTATCGCCCAAATACCCGTTCCGGTGCCGGCGTCAAGAACCCGGTTCAGGGGCTTGTCCTTTCCGGCCGGGGAGAGGAACAACTTGTTGTCCTGAGACAGGAGGAAGCAGTTGTGTTGCAGGTCTGGATGGACCCCGGTTAGTGTCGTCGTCCGTCACTCCCCGAGAAAGCTATGTTGTCTTACCAAGACGCTCGTTCTCTCTCTAAGAGGTAAGTGGCGTATTAGCATGAGAATAAATAATGACATCATGAATCATGGCATATTACCTCGTCATTGGGGAGGAAATACTCTGCTTCTGTAGAGGGACACATGTTTTAGCTAACCCGTGCGCTGTGCTCTGAGACCTAGCATGAGAAACCCACCAGTAGCCTTGTAGGCGTGATAGGTGCGGCCGTTCTCTTCACGGAACTTGAAGATGCTTGACATGATGGACGTCGTGTAGCTCTCATCGCCGGTCTAGCAACTCTGGCATGAGCAACTCGGGTCACAAGAGGCCATGACAGTCAGGACTGGCATAACATAATGGTATGGCATACCGTGCTGAAGATGGAGTCGGCGTCATTGTGATCGTTCTGGGCGTCGGATGGTGGTGTCAGTATCATGTCAGTGGTTCGCGATCTCGTCCATGAAATGGGGAATGGGGTCGTCGTGGCCAGCTTACGTCGGCTTCCAAGGCGCCAACGCCGACTTCCAGGCCGCCGGCGTCGACGGCCGGGCTCGCAGGAGTGTCCGGATTCGAGTCGCGCGGGGGACTGGAGGGGCCCGGCGCGGGACTGGAGGGGGCCGGCGTGGGAGTCTTTTTGCCCGCAGCGGAATCCTGGCCGGGGCTCCCGGGAGTGGTCGGTTGGACGGCGTCACCCATTGTCAAGGGCAAGGAAGTTAGTTGGAGTTTTGTTTTCGCACTGTTTGGGTCTGCTCGGTCCGGTCCGGTGCGTATGCCGTGCCGTGATGAAAACTACTTGTGTAGAGGGTTACTTGGGATGGATCGACTCGTGGCAGGCGGGACTCGGGAGCGGCCTTTTCAACTGTTTTTGTTGAGCAATTATCATGCGTCCCTCACTAAAAGCACCTAACGTTAACGAGTAACGACTCTGCGACCCTTGCGCGCGGCCCCGGTCGGTGTGCTCGGCCTGGTCGGCCTGGCTTTGCCCTTCTGGTGCGTTCTGGTGTGATTGCCAATGCCCGACCTTGTTGTTCCTGTTGCAGTGCAGACGGTTGGCATCCCGCATTCAGGATCCTTGCCGGCCTTTGTGCCGAACGCTGCCAATCGCGTGTCTTGAAGGATCCTGGCGGCGGGCGGGGCGTGCGTTCCTGCGCGCAGAAAGAATGGAGACAGCGTCATGTTGTTGGCTCGCTATGGTTCGCTAGTCGACTACGGGAGAGCTAACGTTAGTGTACTGCGTTATCCTGACAAGTGGTGCGCAGTGCTGCCCAGCGGTGCCAGTGGTGCCAGTGGGATGCAGCGGTGCCAGTGGTACGCAGTGGTGCTAGTGGTACGGAGTACGCAGTGGTGTGTTGTCGCGGCCACGGGCACACCGGGGTCTCGGTGCAAGCCGAGGGAACGCGAAAAAGAACCATTGTGGAAGGTGAAGCGTGGCCCGGTTCCATTTGGAAATGGTTTCAGTAACAGTTTCCCGCCCCCACCCCCACCTGCTGCGAACTGCTGCCGTGTCCCTCCGCGGAAGCAGCCGGACCCCGCCCTCCCCGCCCTAGCCCGGAACAACCCCACGCCTCCAAGCTCCCGCCCGTGATCGCCGTTGATTGACGGAAAATGCTGGTCTAGCGTGCTGTATTGTACGGTACAAGCCTATACAGTAAGATATGGAATTGGCAGCGCCAAAATACGCCCTGGAATACATCCGTACACACTACGGAAAGGAGACAGTCTTGGCCTTTAGCCCCTCGCTGTTACATCGTCCGATGTTCTCGCCGCCAGCTGCGCCTCACACCTCACTGCGAGCACCTGAAGGCGAGATAAAAATATCCGCGCTTGTGTTTTGGGCGACGCGACTGATTGTTTGATCCCTGGTCCCGATTTGCATGTTTATATGTTGTTGAGGCTGATTGTGGGCGATGGTGTCCTGACGCTGCCTTTGGAATTCGAATTTCAACCTTTCAAGGTTTCCAGACTGGACTTGGACGGGAGTCGTCGACCAACCCTGGTTGAGTGACACAAGACCTGCATCCGACATCACCATGAAAATCGCCTGTCTCCAGTTCGCGCCAAAGGTCGGCCAGGTCTCCGGCAACATGGCCCGGGCCGACGCTGTCCTCGCAAAGGCCGACCCGCAGGACCTGGACGACTTGGACTTGCTCGTCCTTCCCGAGATGGCCTTCAGCGGTAGGTATTCACTAGATCACCGCTAGCACGGAGTAGACCTCCCGGCTGACTCTGGCCAGGATACAACTTCAAGTCGTTGCAACACATCACGCCTTACCTCGAACCTACGGGGTCTGGCGCCAGCTCGCAGTGGGCGCGCAGTGCAGCCGCCAAATACGGCTGCACCGTCGCCGTGGGGTACCCTGAGAGGACAGAGGCGCCAGGGGCCGAGTCGGAGTACTACAACGGGCTCGTCGTTGTCAACAGCGACGGCGAGGCCCTGGCAAACTACCGCAAGTCCTTTCTCTACTACACCGACGCCACATGGGCACGCGAGGGCCAGGGGTTTTATGGAGGCAAGCTGGGCACCTTCGGGCAAGTTGCCATGGGGATATGTATGTTGCTTGACTTCGCTCTTTTGCGCAACCATCTGGCTGACATCTTCTAGGCATGGACATCAAGTAAGCCAATGATGGCCTCGATATGGGCAGAAAGCTCCCACTAACAGTACAGCCCCTACAAATTCGAAGCACCATGGGACACCTACGAATTTGCCCTGCACATCCTCCGAGTTCGAGCGAACCTGGTCATCTTGTCCACAGCGTGGCTGACCAACGACGATCAGGACGAATTCCTGTCCCGTTCGGATTCGCCAGACCTCAGCACGCTCACCTACTGGGTCCGGAGGTTAGAACCCATCATCCGGGCCGGGAGCTCCGAGGAGACGATCGTCGTATTTGCCAACCGCTGCGGCACCGAGGATGAGGCGACCTACGCGGGCACCAGCACAGTCATGGGCATCAAAGACGGAGAAGTGTCTATCTACGGCATCCTCAGTCGCGGAAGGGAGGAGGTGCTTGTTGTCGACACCAACAAGGCCCCGTTTGCCAAAATTATCGAGCCCGCTAAGGACTCGGTGGACGGCGAGCCTGGAGCGCCGCCAGCGCCAGCGCCAGGGCAGGACCCGGAGGACCCGGAGGATGCAGAGTCAGACCCCGGGTCCGCGTCAGCCGACTCACCGACTCTGCCATCGAGCGCCTTCACGCCATCCACAAGAACGCACACAACCTCGTGCGTCCCACCCTCAGACACAGCAGACAACACAACAACAGGGAGACCAAACATCCAACCCCCCCCTCCCGCAACGCACTCCCGCCCCAAACTCTCCCTCTTCACAAACCTCCAGCCCCCCGCTATCCGCCCCCCACCACAAAGACCCTCCCATGCCATCACGTCACCACCTTTCCCCACACCACTAAAACACCACCAACCCCAGCCCGCATGGACCGGGACCCTGCCCTCCTCGATTCCCATCTTCGTCGATGTCTACACCCCTGACGCAGACGACGACAATCACGACGAGCCATCCTGGCACGACAGCCTGGCAGTGGACTTGAACACGGACTGTTTTTCGCCCTGGAGTGTCTCATCGAGCAGGACGTCGCCCGGGGGAGGGTGTAGGATACAGGTGGCTGCTAGTCCGAGTATTTTTGGGTTTGGGTTTGGGGGGGTGCGGGTGCGGGTTTAACTTTTTTTTGGGTTTTTCTTCTTTTTATTTTACTGAAAGGACTACTTCTAGTTGGGGGTTCGGGGTCATCACTGGGGCATTTGGGTTTTGCATAGGCACGGAGAAGGTACGGAATAGAGGGAGGATGGGAGGTTTGAATGGGGGCATCACTGCAGGGAGGGAGGGTGACTCAGAATAGAATAGCATTGAGTCTTGGGCTGACTGCCGCCGGCAAATAAAAATCAACATTCATGCTTGGAATACCCACAACCTCAGGCAGGAAGCCAAGGAGGTCAGGAACAAAAAGGAACAACAAAGAAAGAAGGAAAAAACTCGAAAAAGAGAATGCTAGCTGCGACTCGTTTCGATCGAGTGACCTCCGGGTTATGAGCCCGGCGCGCTTCCGCTGCGCCACGCAGCTTGTTGCGTTGTGTTATTGTTGAGGACGGACAATGGAGAGTGGGTTTATCTGTGCATGAAAAGTTTTGCTGTGGGTTTTCGGTCGTGCGGGTGGGGACGCGCCTGACAAACACAGCTGTCATGGGCGACCCCGTTTTTCTTGCACTGGGCCTGGCAGTGACATGCCAGACGCTTCCAGAGCTCGTTGGCTGCAACTCGGAGGCGTCCGATTGGCTAGAGGGCCCTGAGCATCAACAGTTATAAGAGAAGCTAAGGGAAACCACCCAATCACTCCCATACTCGTGCTGCCAAGCCATCCATGGATGTTTTGTCGTCATTGACAACAGCAGACAGGGACAAGCCGCCGCCCGCCGACGCCTACTTGCTCCTGCGCTGGCTGCTCAACTCGCCTGTCGGCGCGACCAAGTACGACGATGGGGAGCTGCCCGGTGAGGGTGAGATCGTAGAGGGGAGGGGGGTGGGTGGCGTTGGGATGGCTGTTGTGTCTGAGGTTGTGGGGGTTAAGGCTGGCTAGCGGGAGTCAGGGGCTGCGTTGATGGGCGGGTTCGGGAGTTTATGTTTGTGTGGGAATTTATTGGGGGTTGGGATAGGCGGTTGCGGAGCGCTGGGTTTGTTTTTGTTATGGCATGGATGATGGATGGGACATGATATCACTTGGGTTTTCTGGCTGGGTCTTCTGTGGGGGGAATGGGCGTCTATCATTTCATATATCTTCTTTGCGGGCCCCTGCAGGCTCTCTTCCAATGTCTCCCTCTTATACTTGTCTAACCCCTCTCCGATCTTTATATTCGACAAAACACACCCTCGACGTTTATTGTACAGTACATACAAGCCTCAAAAACAAACATAATGCTCGCGCGACCCTTGACCTTGAACCTCACCCGCATGTATCCCGTTCCTGTCTTGGATGATTCCCTCCTGCCCAATGCCATGCCCGTTATGCCGTCTAACCACACCCATGCACATGCACCACCATCTCTATCCATAGCCCAACTTTCATCATACATTCCCATTACAAAGACAAACAAACGAAACCCATCCTTCTGACAGAAAAAAAGACAAAAGAAGAGAATAAGTACAACCATATCTACAGCTGGCCAGCTCATCCAACCCAAAATACACCATGCCCCACATTCATCCCCGACGTCCCAACAACAACAACTTCAGCAACACCAAATAACAACCAATGTGACTCCCTCAACAACACTCCTCCACTCCACCTTCCTCACACCCAGACCAGACCAGACCAGCCCAAAACTAAGATCCAGACCCAGACCCAGACCCAAACCAAAACCCAGGCGACAACCTCCCACTCCTCCCCCCACCCGCCACCAACCCTCCCAACCCCCCCAACCGCCCCGGCAACCGTCCCAAAGGCGACGTCGAAGACCGTATTCCCGGGGATGGAGGAGGAGGGAAATACACCTGAACTTGCCCCGTGTTTTCCTTTGACTTTGACTTTGGCCAAGAAGGGGACGGGGTTGGCGATGGGGTTGGGGATGCGGATGCGGACACAGACACAGATGGGAGAGTTGGAGTTGGCGGTAGCAGGAAGGACCCGTTGGAGGAGTGCTGTTGCTTGTTATTGGTATGGAATTTCAGGGGAGGTGCGCTGACTGGTGGTGGGCGTGGTGGGCGTGGTGGGCGTGGTGGTGCTGCTGTGTGTGTTGTTGGGGGTGGGATGATCTGGAGTGGTGCCGGGCGGGAGAAGTTTCGGTTTTTCGTTTTGGTTTTGTTTTGAGGGGGGCTGTGTGTTGCTGTCTGGGCTTGGGTGTGCGTTGTCTCGGTTTGGGCTGGGGGGTTGTTGGTGTTTTGGTGTTGTTGCTGCGGTTGGGTGTGCGGTGGGATGCGTGGCTGGGCTTGAGAAACAGTCGAAGGAGAAGGAGGGACAGTTTCGCGATGGTAAGCGCGGCCCAGGGGGCGTTGTTGTTTCAGTTTATGGTGCTGTAGATGCTGCTGGTTGACACGGGGAAACAGGGAAAATGTTGCCCGCGGCCGGTCGGCCGAGCACTGAGGGGGCTGGTTGGGAGCCGGTGTTGGCGGCCGTGGAAGGGGTGCTGCCGGAGGGGGGACACGGACCCATGGCTCGCCGGCTGGGTTGATATATGTCCGCGAGCGGCGCTTTTGCCCCCTAAGCTTTTGTCTTGGGGCGGGATATGCCTTTGGCGGCGGTGATGTCGAGGGGGGTGGCGTGGGCGGGGGTGCTGGGACTGGGACTGGAACTGCTCGGGGAAATGCCGCTGTGGACAGCTCGGCGTGGAGGGGGACTCCCAAGTGGTGGCGGTTCTCGTGGCCGTAGAAGCGAAAGGCAAAGGTCGTGTCGACGCTTCGGCGGTCGCTGGGGGTGTTCGATGAGCTGAGGTTCAGGGGCGGTGGCTGCTCGGGGGGGCAAGATCCATCCTCCCCGTCACAGAATCCGAGGTCTAACAGTGCCCGTGTCGACAGCGAAGACAGACTACTCGATGCCGAGGAAGGCCGGGTAGGTGGTGTGTCGGGTTGGACGACAGCGACGGTGCTGTACCCCTTTGTCTCGCGGTACATGCTTGATGCTTCGCCCTTGCGCTTTGCGGCCCGGCGACGGTAGGCAAAGAGCAAGAAAACCCCGATGAATAGAAGCAGAGCGGCGCTGACGGTGATGGCAACGATGGCGGGTGCGGGCAGCGATCGACCAACCGTGACGGGATCAATTGGTTGTGAGGGACGGGGAAGACTGCTGACGGTCCCGGCAGGCGGCGGCGCGGTTGGTCTGCAACACAGACCAACGTCGACCGTCAGCGTGGAGCTGGTGAACTGAAGGGTTGGCAGGGCCGCGGTGGCAGCAGGTTCTTGTTGTCGCTGCCCAAGACGTGAAGTAGGCCGAGGTCTCAGCGGGAACGCGCCACGCATCGTACATGTAGATTGCCCATGGTGCCGGGACCAGAGAACGGGGAGCGATCCTGCTCAGCGCCGTCCCGCCCCCGAAGCGAAGGGAAAGGAATATAAGTGAGGGCATGGCCAACCGAGCCGCATGACGACAGGCCAAAACCACAACCATCCTCTGATATGACATGTATGGGTCGTGTGTGTTCTGGATTCTTCCTCCATCATGGGGGTGCAAGGCACGCGGCGTTCCGGGGGGCGATGCCCGGTTGGCCCACGGTACCGACGCAGGTACGGTATGCACATGCACACAGGAATAGTCCGAGAGGGCAGCACTGCCGGCGGCGATGCGGCGCAGATGGGGCCGGAAACCAGGGGAAGGGGACACACATAGGAGACCACCGTAAATGCCACCCTCCCAAGCCAGCCGAGGTGTTGGTTGGCGGCAAATGCTAAGCGCGGCAGCGCTTAACATGGAAGTTAAAAGTAAAACACGCCTTGTTTTTTGGGGCCAAAATTGGGACTTTGGCATGCGAGCTTTGGAAGTTTGTTGACTGAGGCTAGCTTAGTTTACGAGTTGGTACCGAGTAAGGATGGACCGGAAGAGAGGGTGTGCGCCTCCGGCAGTCATCTCTGATTCTCATCCCCTAATTCGGGGGTAAGCTTAACAGGCGGCAGAGACCGCAACTGCGCCGCCAAAAAAAAATATCATTCTTTTTTTCAGTGATTATGTAAAAGAAGAGAGAAGAAAAATAAGGATCTGATGTCTACACAAACTTAGACGCAGGCAAGTACGAAGGGAAGACAGAAACGGGGGGGTTGCAATCAGCCCAGCAAAAGCCGTGTAAGCCGTGTAAGTTGTGTCTGCGGCATCGAAGCGAGACTTCTCACCCACCCACCCCCAAATAATCCAAAACAGCAAGCATGGTCCTTGGCTCTCGACAAAAGCAGAAAGATGACGAAGCCGAAAATGGCATTCGCTGCACCTATTTTGGCATGTTGAGGGAAAAAGGGAGGGTGTCAGCGCTTATAAAGTGCAGCGTGGCAACCACGCTGGAGGTAGAATAGCTACGGGTATGCAAGGCATAAGCAGTTCTGGAAAAAAAAGAGGGTGTATGGAGTATTGGAGAAGCAGATAGTGTTGGCCCGCAGGTCGGCAGAGGACGGACCTGCAGCAGGTCCGGTTGCTTGATCAGGGAGGGAGGGAGGGAGGGAGGGAGTGGCCTCGGTATTCCTATTCCGGAACTGGGTCTTTTGTTGGCTCTGTTATGAGTGTTGTTGTCTGCGGGTGTTGGTGGCAAGTCCTGTTGAGGGGGGCCACACATCAAAGCGACCAGAAGGCGAGAGAGCTGAAGGCCACGGTTCTGGGCTGGGCAAGGGGGTTGGGGTCAGGAAAGCGGTCGCCTTGGCAACAGCTCCTCGATCTTGATGTTGGTTGCGTTGTACTTCAAGACGGTTGCAGAAAAAAAGGGCTGCAGCAAGTGTCGAAGCCGTCAGCACGGGGGACCATCGCTGGCTCTATTTGAACTGTCTTTTTTTGTGAATCCAATTAGGTGCACACTGTATGCAACTACAGATTACCCAGTGCAGTAATCTGTATTGATGTTACACCTGGAATTCCGTTTCAGGGTTGCCGACCGGATTTGGACGCCCCCCCCCCCCGATTTAGAACAAGCAGCCCATATTTAGAACTCGAGGCCCCGGCACGGCTGGCCGGGTTGCTTGTCTCCAACATTCCCTGCCTGTGTTGCTTCCAGCATTGCTCCCTTCCCTTGCCATCCAACAAGCTGGATTTCACTGATCGAATGTTGGTCGAGGACGGCATCTGGATGAGGATCACGACGTGAGAATTTGAGCACCGGTGGGATCTTAAAGATCATTTAGTTAGATGTACAGCAAAGAACAGATCGCAAAGGACCATGCTTGGCTTTCCAAATTTTCCAAATCGGGCAAAAACCAGGCAGCTTGTAAGTCAGCGAGCAGTCCCAGCTCTCACGAGGTTGGAAGTGGAACGTGGAAGGCCCATGATACCTATTATCTTAAACTTTTGAACACGAAGGGAACTCTGTTTCAACTCTGTTGATACTGTCCAACTTGGGCCTTAATTTATTTGTTGGTTGGGGATTGTCCATTTGTTTCCTTTCTTCCCCACCATGTCCCCTTCTATTTTCCCCTTCCCTATCTTTTCCACTCTGACCGGAGCAAAGTTGAAAGCCATGCATGAGACTGTAATTCTACCGCCGAGTCAGCCGGATCCCCATCTCCTCATAATAATCCGTACTTTGTACCTGAGTCGGCTCCGAATTGCACCGAGGATCCATGATTCATGCACGTGGCGTGACCATTCGTTGTTTATACTTGGAAGGTTGTAGTCTTTTTCGTTTCACAGGAGGTTGCAGGACTAGTAACTGTCCACTAGTGCTCCACGTGTAGTGTGTAGTGCTCTACCGCGGACAGCTTCGCTGCACCAGCACCATGCATGATGTAGCCATAATCGCATCGACAACGAATGACGAGAGCGATCGGCGGGCTTCCTAGCCACTTCGGGCAGCTCATCCGCTTGTGGACACCGACATTCGCCATACCGTGTAAGAGCTTCTTGTTCAGGGAAGAGACAACGGGATTACACGTCTCCCCGTCGTCGCATCGGCCCGGGGAGTGCGGGGACAAAGAGGGCAAGTCGGAGGTCCGGAGCATCCCCGGTACTGCTCATCTGAATCAGTATATAATAAGAGGCTGAGATGCTCCCCGTTCACTCTGATATCCGCCAGCAAGTCGCCAGCAATTGAACAACTTCAACCCTGCCACTACCACCACGATGAAGTCGATTCTTGTTGCCTCGGCCCTCCTCGCTGCGGCGGTGGAAGCCACCGTCCAAGGCTTCGACATCTCGCACTACCAGTCCAGCGTTAACTTTGCTGCCGCGTACAAGGCCGGCGCCCGCTTCGTCATCATCAAGGTGAGAAGGGATACAACAAAGCAAGCAAAGCAAACAAGGCATCCCAAAGATACTGACGACGAATCCCAGGCCACCGAGGGCACCTCGTACATCGACCCCAAGTTCTCGTCGCACTACTCGGGCGCCACCAGCGCGGGCCTCATTCGCGGTGGCTACCACTTTGCACACCCGGGCGCGACGACGGGCGCTGCCCAGGCCGACTACTTCATCGCGCACGGGGGCGGATGGTCGGGCGACGGCATCACGCTGCCGGGGATGCTGGACCTCGAGTCGGAGGGCAACAGCGGCGAGTGCTGGGGCCTGACGGCGAGCGAGATGGTGGCGTGGATCAAGGCGTTCAGCGACCGCTACCACTCGCGCGAGGGCGTCTACCCGATGCTGTACACGAACCCGTCGTGGTGGAAGGACTGCACGGGCAACTCCAACGCCTTCGTCAACACCAACCCGCTCGTGCTCGCCCGCTACAGCAGCACCCCCGGCACCATCCCCGGCGGCTGGCCGTACCAGACCATCTGGCAAAACTCGGACTCTTACACCTATGGTGGTGACTCGGACATCTTTAACGGCAGCTTGGACAGGCTGCAGGCGCTGGCCAAGGGCAGTTGAGAGTTCGTGGATGACTGGAGATGTTCTTTTTTGTATTCGAGCTTTGTTTTTGTTGGCGAGAGCGGGCGAAATGCATGTAAATATCGCCGACCCGAGTTGTTTTTGTTTTTTTGCTCAGTAGCAAGCAAGCATGACTGTTTCCATTCAAGCACGAAGCAACATGGTCAATGTCTCTTTTTTTTTCTTCTTCTTTTTTTCTTTCCTTGATGAACAACCGACGTGGAAGCCAAGAATTCGATGTTGCGAGCCAAGAAGCAAGACAAGGAGCGGATTGGCGACGGCGGGGGAGATTCTGCGCTCTGGCTGTGATGCAAAAATACACTCGGCACATGCTGCAGGGGCCAGCCTGTTTCATCCCCCCGCAGATGCCATGATCCAATCAGATGCCTCAGAGCCGTGATTGTTTCAGCACCGGATTGCCTGATTGGTGAGAGGGCTGGGTCTGCCAAGGCCAAGAACGTGCACTCCCTGGTGTGCGATGCTGAGAGCCTGCCTGGCCCCTCTTCTCCCGATCGCAGAATGCACGAACCAGGATGGGGCGGCCTCGCCCAAGGCACCCATCACCAACCAAGTCTTTCCCCAGCCAACACGCAGAAAGTGCACCCGTTGTCACGGCCACCCAGATCAGCAGATGTTGTGCGACGGCGACCAACGATCAGAAAGAAAAAAAAAAATAGAATCATTTGCCAGCCTTGTGCCCCTGTCCCTCAGAACCTGGCCAACAACCTCTCTGCTATCTGCTAACGTTGGACGCCGTGTCACCATGGTTTGGTCGAAAAGGACATTCTTTGAGATCCCATCTCGGACTCGCACTGGGCAGTCCTGGATCGAGGCATGCAAGTGCTGCTTTGATGGAGTGGCGGGGGTTGGCCCGGCAGACGGGAAGAATGGGGGAGACACGGGGAAGCAGGTTCGGTGTGGTGGGACATCCATGATCACACCTCGTCTCGTCACCTCTCACTGGTCTGGCGCTTATGATTCCGAACACTTAGCAGGCCGGCAGTGCTGGGCACCGGCCCCCAATCAGCCCGCTTCCCCAGCAATGCCCAGCTAAACTTTTACTTTTAGGAGTTGCATTTCCCAAAAATACCTACACTACCTGCCGTAGGCACATACCAAGAGCCACCTGAAAACGGCTGTGCCGCTCTCACACCCCCTTGTCACCCCTCACCAAGCCCTCTTATCGGCCGATCCCCCCTCCACCCCCCCTTGAACCCGTCCATTCAAGACGCCTTGAATTCCCCTCGCTCCCGTCTTCACAAAAATATGGCCATTGCGACCACTGCAGATGTTTTGAGATCTTGACCTTGTCTGGCTGAGAATCTGATCTGGAGCCGAGCGAGGACGTTGTTGTGGGCTGTTCTTGTTTCTACTTCTTGGATAGGAGGTTGCGCCGTGGTAACGGCCCCTCCCCCCCGGTTTGCAGCCATGAGGATCGCTTGCTTGCAGTTCGACCCCCACGTCGGTGACATCGCCAACAACCTCCAACGCGCAGAGGACATCCTCGATACACTGGACCCGACAGATCTTGATGACCTCGACCTGCTGGTCCTTCCGGAGCTTGCATTCCCTGGTACGTGGTGTCCTGTCTGGTCTCACAACACGCCCGACCATTTCTCGCAAAAATTCCCCGAGGGGTGTTTTATGGGCAGCCTCGGTATTAACATTGAACGCTTTCTCAGGCTACAACTTCACGTCGCTGCAGCACATTTCCCCCTGTCTTGAAGAGGCAGGCTCGGGCATATCCTCGTCGTGGGCGCGCAACACGGCCCTCAGCCACAACTGCACCGTTGTCGTGGGCTACCCCGAAAAGCTGGACGTGTCCGCACGGTGGCCGGCCTCGCCCGAGTCCTACAACTCGGCTCTTATTGTCAACGGTGACGGCGACGTTGTTGGCAACTACCGCAAGTCGTTCCTGTACTACAACGACGAGACCTGGGCCCTCGAAGGCGGGAACGGCTTCTTCAAGGGCAAGATCGTGGGTCTTGGGAATGTTGCCTTGGGGATTTGCACCGATCTCAAGTATGTTCTGTCTGCTCTATTGCCAAGTTTTCAGCTAGAAAGATACATCTCTAACGTCACCAGCCCCTACAAACTCGAAGCCCCCTGGGACGCATTCGAGTTCGGCTTTCACATCCTCGAGTCGCAGGCCAACATCGTGATTATGACCATGGCATGGCAGACCCACCAGGATCCTGGTTCCTTCAACCGCACCCCTCAGGAGCCCGACCTGGAGACACTGGTATACTGGGTCCAGCGACTCGAACCCTTGATCCGTGCCGACAAGGAGGAGGAAATCATCGTTGTATTTTGCAACCGCACCGGCACCGAAGGCGACGCCACCTACACCGGCACAAGTGCCATCCTCGGCATCAAACGCGGCGAGGTGTTCGTCTATGGCGTGCTGGGCCGCGGCGTGAACGGCCTTCTCGTGGTCAACACCAGTCAGCCGCCCAGAAGCAAACTTACCGACGCCGACGCGGTGGACGGCGAGGAGTATTTCCCGACCAAGACATCCCTAAACACCGACGTAACCCCCCAGCAAGCACCAGCAATTCCATACGACCCGGTAGCAGAAGAAGAAAACGAAATGTGCCAATGCCACCTCATCGACTCCGGCATCGACTCCGTCCTCAGCAGCCCCCGGAGTCCAACATCCCCCAGACTCCCCTGGCTAGCCCAGCCCACCCAACCAGGCTCGACACCAACCGACACCCGCTCCCCCACCCGCCTTCTAATCCCCACCCGCCCGCAACTCAACGACTACCCCAGCATAGACAGCGCCATAACAGACGACGTCATAATCGACACCCCAGCCGCAACCGCAGCCGGCACCCTACCCAACACCCCAGGCTTCGCGGCCTTCGCCCGCCGCGCCGCCAGGACGTCCACCCCGATGTCGCCGTGGCGCTTCCCGGGCAAGGCCAGCCCGTACCCGTGGAGCCATCATGATGGGCCGCACTCGGCTGTCTTTGGCGGCGGCGCGGCTATGACGCCCATCACGCCGTTTGATGAGGATGGGTGGAGCTCGACGCCGATTGATCCGAAGGGGCCACCGGGGTGGTTTTGGAGGCATGAGCCGACGTTAGAGGCGCTGAGGGAGGCGGTTGTTGAGGAGGAGGGGGAGGGGGAGAAGGGGGAGGAGAAACGGGAGGTTTCTGGGGTTGGGCTGCGAGAGGCTTCTGGGGGTGATTCGGGAAGAAGTCTGGCAGAGCCGGAGGTGGCTCCATTGGGGAGGTTGACTTGGGAAGACGAACCCGAACCGGAGCCAGCACCCCTGAGCGACTGGGCCGATTTGACTCGGGCGCTGGAGGGACTGAAAGCAGATCCTGGATCGCCCTTTGACCTTGCATTCTCCCCGCAAGAGAGACCTGGTTCGCCTAAATCGCGATACCTGCCGCGGGACCTGGGTGAGAGTCCTGTCCGGTTTTTCCAGCCATCTGAGTTGGACTACGATGGCTGGGAGGGGCCGACGGCCCTGCAAGCGAGAAACCAGAGTGACTCCGCGTCCGACGTGCGCGAGAGGCTGGCAAGCTGGAAGAGCCACCGATCCGTCACCAGAAACGACGCCTTTCACAGGCGGAGCGGGGGAAGCGGGAATGGGCCGGCTCGTCTCCGGCATCCCGTCTTCTTTTCGGACGACGCAGATGCTGAAAAAGACTACGATGATTACGAGCGAGAGCGGGAGCCTCCGCATGAGCATCAGCCTCCAATCTTCGGCACCAACCCCGAACGATACCTTTCCCCAGAACCCATTCAGGAACCCTCATCCTCAGCCCAGCCTCCCATGGACTCCTCGCATCCCACCATGCCTCGAGACACCTCTGCCGAACTCTATCCGGCCCTAGCCCGTCCGGTATCCTCAACACCCTCTCTTTCCCTCCCAAGCACCACAGCCGCGCCTTTAAATCAAAACCCACCACAGCCAGCAGCAGGAGCAGCGGCAGCGGCGGCACCAACTCCAGTACACGAGCCGGCAAAGGTATCATTGCCAAACAACCTGCCTTCGCCCCTACCTGCAACAATGACAACAATGACAACAGCCACAACAACAACGACAACGATAGAAACAACCACAACCACGGCAAAAACCACAAACAACCCACCATCAACTCTACCTTCTATCACCAACACCACCAGCAGCAGCAGCAGCAGCAGCATAACCGACACCCTCATGAAAATCACAACACCCACCACTCCAACCCTGTGCTCAACCGCCTCGACCATCTCCACAGCCTCCACGCTTTCCGCCCTCTCGACCATCTCTGCCCTCTCACAACTCTCAACTCTCTCCGCCACCTCAGCTACATCAACCCTCTCAGCTACGTCAATATCGCCGTTCAGTGAGACTGAAACCTACCACGCAAATGCAAAACTGGACGTAGAGCGTCATGGAGATGGTATTCTTCCTGGGGAGGATGATGCTACTGCTCTGGTGGTGGGGATTGGGGGGGTGTATTTCGAAGGGGAGGGATTGTGGTTGTAGGTTGGGGTTGGGAGTTGGAAGTTGGAAGTTGGGGCTGAAGGGTGTGTTTGCGTGTGTTTGGGATGGAGGAGTGTGTGTGTGTGTGTGTGGTATGGGTATAGGGGTGGTATAAAAACGGGTGGCGGCGCTTGGCTGTGCGTGTGGAATGGGGAGTCGAGGGATGGTCATGATGTGTTTATTGCATGGTTATGTTTGGATGGAGTATACATAAGTAGGTTGGGAGTTGATGATGTGATGATAGGCATGTTATGGCGCTGGGTGTGGTTTAGAGGGCTGGTGATGATTATGCGTGTTCGTATTTCACGTCGTGGCGGTTGAAAAAAGGGGGATATACAAGGGACGAGGAGGGATCAGGTTTGGTTGAGTTGTTGCCATCTTGTATTTGTACTGCTATTTATTGTATGCCATTTACGCATTTTTATACCTAAGCATTCACTCTTGGTGTTTTGTTTCCTGCGTAACAGACATCTCGTCTTGACGGTCTGAACAGGCCGAGAACCTGGAAGGAAATGTTTTCACTTTGTTGACTTGCACTTTGCAGGTATCAGCCCCTGACCTCCTGAGTTTTGGTGTGTGCTCGGAGATCTCCGCAAGAAACCAACAACAGCCAGTGTCTGAAGAGTCTGGTTAACGTTAATTAGTGCAGTTGACTAGGGTGATGAGCCGGCCGCAACCAACCACTGCGCGTACTACAGTAAGCGCCGGCGCCATGCCCGCTTTGACGTGCGATCAACGGCCTGCGCCGTCCGCCAGTCCTCGTCATGCCAGATTGCAAGAGGTATGGGATGATTTCCACTATGTTGTGTGCCCATCACACCCCTCGCTGGCAACACCACACAGGTCCCGGCAGGTTGGGTTTGCCGCTGGGTATTCAACAATTCACTGCCTACTGCATGCCCAACTGGCTTGGTGATGGTGCTGGCGAGGTAGACAGATGAGCATGTCACCTCTGGTTGCAGGCCAGACGGCATGGTGGGTAAAGTCGGCCCGGCTGAGGTTGATGGGATGGGGTTGCATGCAATTGCTGGGCGCGTCTCCCCGTCCACCCGTCCAGATACTCGGGACAATGCCCAGCTTTTGTTGGTGCTTGTAAGTGCGGATAAAGTCTGAGGAACCGCTGTCTGTTGAGATTTGCTATGGTGTCGAACATGGTAGTGTACGGAGTAGACAGCGACAAGCCTTCGAAGAGATCTGGTGTTGATCTTAGTTCGACGGTTGGGCATGGATCGCATTCCTTCCCGCCGTTCCTGCGGGGGACTTGTGGGCGGCAAGGTTGGTTCGTCAACGTCTCCAGGGCTGTGGCGAGAGAGAGCCGGCCCGATGCACTTCGGGGGCAAACCTGACTGCGCAGCATGATGGAAGGCGCATGCTGTGAAACTGCTCTGCATGAAGTTGGTCCCGTTGGGGGCCTGATGAAAAAAGTTGGAAGTGGCGGTCGCGATGGGGGGCGTCGGTCCGGCAAACCGCGCACCTTCCCCTCACCATGGCGTGCAGCTTCATCCATGGAGGCCGCTGAGTGGTGGTGAGGAGGGGAAGGAGATGTTGGGGCTGGCCTCAGGCTGGCCCAGCTTGTGCCGAATTGGGCAAGTGGAGGGCTGTGGATAAACGAGTGACAGCCAATAAGAAGAGGTTTTCGGGTGCGGGATGTGAAGAGCGCAGGGGGCCTTGCAGGAAGCACCTTTATCTTGCGCTGTGATTGGCCAATCCTCGGAGCACATGCATGAGCCAGCAACGAACTGTGCCATCGAGCGGCAGCGCTCCCGCTTCTTGGCTTCCAGCCACTGAGCTTGCTCGCTGGGGTGTCAGCGGTCACGGCGAGGTGAAGATCGGGGGGGGGGGGCGCTGCTTGTTGGGGACGGGGGGCCTGGAGGGCAGAGGCGTGATGAGAATTGGGGATCGACCATTCGCCCATTTCGCCGTGTGTTCCGAATCCCCAATCACACCATGGCATCCCGCGCGCGGCGAGAGTGACCAGGGCCGTCGCAGCTTGCGCCGGGGGGCTTGCAGATTTCGGCATCTCAGCGTGTGAAGCCTTTGCTGGAGTCTCGACTCTTCACCTGCAGGTTGCAAGCTGCCCTCGCCGAACCTGGAACTTCCCCATCCCCCGTCACACCTGTTGGCGTCGTCTCACATCTGCGACTCTGCAAGCAACAACGGCAGCCCCGAGAACTGCGCGCTTAGTGGGAGCATTCCATTGTTGACAGCAGTTTAAACGGGTTCCTGTCGTCTGCCATAAACGCAAGCCATCTGCCAGTCATCCGGGCCATCTTCTGCGACCTCTGCGACCACAGCGACCTCGGCCGGCACCTACCATCGGCATGTCGCACAGGAAATCTGTGCGACGATAACGTTAAACCACTCCCGAATCTGCAGTGCTGCGTCCCCGCATCCGCATCTCTAGCCAGCAAAAGATGACCATCGGCCCCGGAGTCGCAAACTCGGCGGGGCACTGCTCTCTTCTGAATTCCCATCTCTGAATACCATACACGATCGGGCGGCTCTGGCCGTGTATTTCTCAGTACCTACTCACTAAACCGCCAAGATGCGGATTACCACACCTCGACTGGCCATCGCCGCGGTTGTCTCGGCACCGCTGGCCTCAGCTCTCTTCGTCGCCCCCGACTCGCCGTGCTCGAAGTACTGCGGCAATGTCCTCTCCTCGTCGGCGGCCGACGAGATGCCCTGCAACACGGGCACTCTGACAAAGACCTCGACGGGCGTGGTGTGGGAGCAATGCGTCAACTGCCTACTCACCAGCACCTACACTTCTGGCTCCCAGACAGACGTCCAAGCACTCCTCTGTATGTGTACTTGTCTGGCTCTTCCCTCTCTGCGTTTGGCCTCGTCTGACCTTGATCTCCTCAGATAACCTGCGGTTTAACATGGGGTACTGCCTGTTCCGCGCCGTCAACCCCTGCGTAACACAGTAAGTGGTGGCAACCTGTTCTGGTTCCGTTACCGTGACTAACAAGTCTTCAAGCACGGGATGCGGACCGCTCGAGGATTCCGTCCCTTACCAGAACATGTCGACGTCGGCCGGTGCCTACGACTACTGCCCGATCTGGCGGTCAGATATGGTCCAGCACTGCGGGCCGTGCCTGGTGCCGCTCGAGACTGATGCTGTGGATGGCATCTACCAGAACAACTACATGATGGTCCTCGAGGCAGCGTGCGAACAAAAGCCCGCGCCCGGATCCACCGTCTCTATCAGCGGCAATCTATTTGGCTCCGACTCGGTGGTCATCGTCACCCCGCAACCGACGTACTCGACAGTACCAACCCCTGATTACGGGCCCCTCTCTCTCGGTGCCCGCGTTGGCATCGCCTTTGGCGGCCTTGCCTTTATCCTATTCGTGGCGGGCGTCTTTGTCATCTGCAACGGCAAGCGGAAGAGGCGCGCCTACCTGCGCGAGCTCGAGAAGCGGCACGGCGGCCAGGGCTGGCCACACCCCAAGTTCCGCTACGGCGGCGGCGGCACCGGCAGCGGGGACATGTTCGAGACCCCCGTCAGCCAGAAGCCCCTGCGCGGGTGGGAGAACGAGAGCCCCGTGAGCGCTCACACTGACGGGCCGTTCCCGCGCTACTTCAGCCCCTACTCTTCCCAATACAACAGCCCCGTCACGGGCCCCGAAGGCCCTGAAGGCCCCGGCTCCAGCGGCGCCCACTGGCCCACAATGCCGACCCAGGAACAACTCGACCACATGATGCAGACGCAGAGCCCCGTCCACATGATGCAGACACAAACCCCGGTACACGGTTCCCCTCCACCGGCTTTCACCCAATGGCCAACAGTCAACCAAGAAAAGATGCTCATGCAGCTACACGCCCACCACGAGCACCGCCAGAACGAGCTGGCCATCGGCCTCGCCCTGGGCGGCGACGACGCGAGCCTGCGGTCCAAGAACTCCAACGTGAATCTCAACGGGTACCCGATCGAGTCCAAGGGCAAGGAGCGCGACGAGACGTACGAGATGCACGAGGTTGAGAGCCCGTATGGGAACGAGGTTGGTGGTGGTGGCCGCGGCGATGTGACGGGTGGTGCACAGTATGGGTATGAGTATCCGTACCGCATGCCTGCGCCGCCGCAGGCGCCCGTGCTGCATCATCCTGGGTATGGGAGGCATCATGAGGTGCGGCGGGGGTCGGAGGGGTTGGTTGGGGTGGGGGAGGTGGGATATGCGCAGAGGGGGTTCGTTGTTTCATCGTAACGAGCTGGGGAGGGGGGGGGGGGTTGGGAAGGAAAAGGGGGTGGTGGCGTCTGGTTTTGGTTTTTGTGTTTCTGCCTCGTTGTTGACTGTCCCTGTTGTTTCCTCTTTTGGTTTTGATTTTACTATAATACCCGGAGTATGGACTGAGGACTCAGATCTGGAGGTTGGAGATAGGTGATGGAGATATGGAATATGGATGGATGTGCCTGAATACTGGATGGCGCCGCACTGGATTTTGCGTGGTTGAACCTGGAATGTGGGAAATGAGAAGTGTATGGACTGATTGATCATTGATCACTGGATATCGTACTCGGTTCTCTTCACACAAACACAATCACAAGCACAAGCTTCATTCGTCCGATTATCGCGATTATCAGTGAAGTGGAATCCCCACAAAACACAAGGCCCTGGACGCGACCGGAGCTGGGCTCCTGGGGCAGGACTCGACGCCTTATCACCACGTGAGACTGCCCCAATGGGTTTAGCGCCACCGCGAGGCTATCGCATCCCCACACGGCTGTCTGGCAAAAAAATTTCGGGGCCAGCACTGGACCAAAGCCGTTTCGTTTTGGCGACAACAACCACAGAACGGTGGAAAATCGTACGGCGACTGTCGACTACTCGATCCAGCTTGCCGGCCGAACGCGTGAACTACCTCACGTTCCACCCATAACCTCATTTTCCGTCCGCGGACTTGACCAATTGCCCCAAGGACTCGATAATATTTGTGTCCTACAGTTTCCCAACTTGCGCGGGGAGCCATTGAACCGAGTACCTACAGCAACAACCACACCGCACACACACAACGTAATACCGTCACAATGGCCGACTCGAAAGCACTCGTGAAGAGGCCCGCCAACGAGGCCGATGCCGACTATGTCATCAAGCCCCAGAACACGGTGCCGTCCATCGACACGAGCACCTGGCCGCTGCTGCTCAAGAACTACGACAAGATGCTGGTGCGCTCCGGCCACTACACCCCCATCCCCAACGGCTCGTCTCCCTACAAGCGCGACATCAAGTCCTACGTCTCGAGCGGTGTCATCAACCTCGACAAGCCGTCGAACCCGTCGTCGCACGAAGTCGTGGCTTGGCTCAAGCGGATGCTCCGGTATGTGGCAATTCGGATGGAGGGGTTGTCAGGATGGGATGCATGGTGCTGACCGGTTTTGCAGTGTGGAAAAGACCGGCCACTCCGGCACGCTCGATCCCAAGGTCACTGGCTGCTTGAGTACGTTGTTCCGGAATCTCTGTGACTTTCAATTTGGGCCAGGGGGCTAACGAAACCTAGTTGTCTGCATTGACCGTGCCACCCGCCTTGTCAAGGCCCAGCAGGGCGCTGGTAAGGAGTACGTTGCGGTCGTCCGCTTCCACGACACCATCCCCGGCGGCGAGCCCGCCTTTGCCAAGGCCCTCGAGACCCTCACCGGTGCCCTGTTCCAGCGCCCGCCCCTCATCTCGGCCGTCAAGCGCCAGCTGCGTATCCGCACGATCCACGAGAGCAAGCTGATCGAGTTCGACAATGACCGCCACCTTGGCGTTTTCTGGGTGTCCTGCGAGGCCGGTACCTACATCCGTACTCTCTGCGTCCACCTGGGTCTGCTCCTCGGCGTCGGCGCGCACATGCAAGAGCTCCGCCGCGTGCGCAGCGGTGTCATGTCGGAAGACAACGGCCAGCTCGTGACTCTGCACGATGTTCTCGACGCTCAGTGGCAGTATGACAATGGCGGCGATGAGTCGGCCCTGCGCAAGGTCATCATGCCGCTCGAGTCGCTGCTCTGCACCTACAAGCGCCTTGTCGTCAAGGACTCGGCCGTCAACGCCGTCTGCTACGGCGCCAAGCTGATGCTGCCGGGTCTGCTGCGGTACGATGCCGGCATTGACACCCATGAGGAGGTCGTCCTCATGACCACCAAGGGCGAGGCCATTGCCATTGGTATCGCGCAGATGAGCACCGTTGAGTACGTCACCCTTCCGATTTCCTTGTCGTTCAACCATTTTACTGACCGTCTCCTCACAGGATGTCTACTTGCGACCACGGTGTCGTCGCCAAGGTCAAGCGCTGCATCATGGAGCGCGACCTCTACCCCCGCCGCTGGGGTCTCGGCCCCGTCGCCATGGAGAAGAAGAAGCTCAAGGCCGACGGCAAGCTCGACAAGTTTGGCCGCACCAACGAGGCCACCCCGGCCAAGTGGACCCAGAGCTACAAGGACTATGACCCTCCCGCGGGCGAGACCTCTGCCGCTGCTGCCGCCGCCCCCGCGCCGGCTGCCGAGGCCGCCTCTCCCGAGAAGAAGGCCGATGCCGAGGAGAAGGGTGATGACGACAAGAAGAAGCGCAAGAAGCACGACGGCGAGACCGCCGAGGAGAAGGCGGAGCGCAAGCGGCTCAAGAAGGAGAAGAAGGAGAAGAAGGAAAAGTCCAAGTCCAAGGACGAGGACAGCGATTAAGATGTCTCAGTGTATGATGATGGTGTCTTCCTTCTTCTTCTCTCTTCCGGACGGAGGGGGCGTTTTGCTTGGCTGTTGCATGGAAAAAATGATTGGCGTTTTTTGGTTCGTTCTTTTCGGGTAATCGAGGATTGTTAAATATCCAGGGTGTTCCTCAGAGGTAGTTGCAATGTTGGAAGAGTTCCTGAATGGCGGGGTGCTTGTTCTTTTGGTGACGCCGAGTGTAGGCAAACAACACGCTGTTCGTTCTGAAGTTGCATGCGATGCAGGCTCTGCATACTCCAGGGTAGGGGTTGAGTTTGACGTATTGCATGAGATTGGCATGTCAGACGCATCCAGGAGCTGCTTTTCCCAGATCATGCAGGTTGTGTCACCATTATTATTTTGGATATCTTCACATTCTCTACCTCCAGAGCATCAACATCGCAGCGTCACCCACGGCATACAATGTACAGCTGTGCACATCACCACACAAGCTCACCAGAATGTGTCACCTTTCCTTACCTCACTCATGCTTCCCCCGCTCAGCCCCTCCTCTAACGCCTCGCTCCTTCTCCTTCTCCCCCGCTCGTCAAGCCGTGTTCTTGCTTCCAGACCTTCAGACAAGCTTCTGCAGATCAACAAGCTGTAGAGCGGCGGCAGGTTCGACTCGATTCAAGCCATAGCGGGGAAGACTTCTCGATGGATCGCTCAGTCCCCCAACCACTGTCTGAACTCATCAGAACCCCGTGGGCAGGCGGGCGGCCTCTCCCGCGCCCTCCCGAGACTCAACGTTCGTGTGGCCCCTTGAATGGCGGACGCAAACCGACGACTCGCGGCGTCCCTCCGGGCCGGTGCTCACCGTCTCCTCCTACTCCTCCGAAGACGACGCTCGCGCGATCGCTTCCTCGCCATGGTCCTCGCTCTTCTCCCGGCCTACCTCCTCATTATCTTCCTGCTCGCTCCGCGGCGCACGACGACCACAAACACCAGCAGCAGCAGCCTGACCACGATGGCCGCCACGAAAACCACCCGAACCACAACCACAACCATAACCACAACCGTCGCCGCCAAAACCCCGCTCCTCTCTCTCAACTTCCCCGACCCCTGCATCATCCGCGACCCCGTCTCAGGCACCTGGTACGCCTTCGCCACAGGCTCCTGGTCCCCACCCAACACCACCAACACAACAACAACAACAACAACAACAACAACCAGCAGCAACAACCCCCCAACCTACAAAAACATCCAAGCCGCCTCCGCCCCCTCCCCCTCAGGAGCATGGACCTACCTCCCCACCGCCGACCCCCTCCCCTCCCCAGGCTCCTGGACCCTCGGCCCCGGCGCCATCTCCCAAATCTGGGCGCCCTCCGTCATCGCCATCAACACAACCTCCTACGTCCTCTACTACACCGCCCTGCTCCCCGGCAACCACTCCCGCTTCCACTGCATCGGTGCCGCGACCTCCTCCACCATACTCGGCCCGTACTCCCCCCTCCCCAACCCGGTCGCGTGCCCGCTTGATAAGGGCGGGGCGATCGACCCGGCGGGGTTTTTGGATCCGGCTACCGGGAGGAGGTATTTGGTGTATAAGATTGATGGGAATGCGTTGGGGGAAGGGGGGGAGTGTAATAATGGGGTTGAGCCGGTTCGGGAGACGCCGATTGTGCTGCAGGAGGTGGATCGGGGGGACGGGGTTAGTTTGAGAGGGGAGGGGGTGGAGGTGTTGGATCGGGATGAGGAGGGTGGAGATGGGCCGCTTGTGGAGGCGCCGGATTTGATGGCTTTTGAGAAGGGGGGTGGTGGTGGGGGGAGGTTTTATGTGTTGTTTTATAGTAACCATTGTTGGGATGGGCCGGGGTATAGTGTCAATTATGCGGTTGCCGAGGGGAATGTTAGTGGGCCGTATGAGAGGGCGAAGCGGGGGAGGTTGATTGGGACTGGGGATGGGTTTAATGTCACGGCGCCTGGGGGGGCGGCGAGTGTCGAGGTGCCTGGGGGGGTTGGGTGGATGGTGTTTCATGGGAATTGTCCCGAGGGGAGGTGTTTGTTCGGGGCGGCGGTGAATGTGTCGGGCGATTCGGTTGTGGTGTCGTGAGTGGGGAGGGAAGAGAGGATGAGGGAGAGGCATGGATCAGAGCTAAGCTGCCGGATTGGTTGTGTATAGTCTGGATGGATGGGGTGCCATGGGAGAAACACACATACACACACTTTTCGACGGCACTTTTGTGCGACAAGAACAGTTCATAATACGACTTCGATTTGTTGACATCCCCGGTGCATGCTCTTTGCAACATGGAGGTTCAGATGGCATGGCTTCGAACGGACGGCGACGAGTTTGGATGACAAGGGCCCCGACTTGGAAGTTCGGATCTGGACGATGCCATCTGGTGTCAGCGTTTGGTGCCACAAGAGAAGCCTTTGTCGTCTCACAAATGCCGTCAGCTGGTCAACATGGGATTGCTGCAAGAGAAAACAGAAATTCGATGTCTGGCGTAACGGTTGCATACAGAGGCGGGTTTGTCATAGAATAAAACGACCCAAGATGTGGGAAGGGAAAAGAAAACAGACGAGAATGGGCAGAGAATAATGCCCATGCTGTAGTACACGATACGATCAATCGTCTGGAAAGTATGGGAAAATTCTGACCCTCACAAATACCATGTTCCCATGCCCACCAAGAATTGGCGCCCTGGTGAGGTGATTGTGATGTTGGCTGGCTGTGGCATGCAGGTGCAGTCAGGCAACGTTCAGTCGAGCAAGACAAAAAGCCAATCAGCTCCAGGCAGCAGGGCGGCTGTTGGTTTAAGCTCCCATTGGCCATCCTGATCAGGCTTAGCGTGCCAGGGTAGGTCTCCGAAGCGCCCGCCAAGGCCTGGGATCCACACACCAGTCCAAACATCGATCGAATCGAATTGCGAGGAATCAAAGACGAACGACGCTGAGCTGCTCGAAACAACAACCGGGCTGTTGGGTCCTGGGGACGTCGAGCGGCCGGTTCAGTCGGCCAGACGGCCACGGGTGTTTGCGCAGGGCGGGGTCGGCCTGCTTGCAGCTCAGCCTCGATCACTTGCACAACCTGGAGGTAGTAACTAACTACGGAATACAATACACGCGACTGAGCAACATGCAAGTCGAGTCAAAGAAGGAACAGTAAACCTGTAACTTATTGCTCTGGCACTCTCTGTAAGCGCGCACACAGGGGTCTGGTTGATCGCGGATCGATCTTGCGCCTTTTCGACATGCCACATTGCCGGCAGATCGGATGCGGATGGGCTAGTCACCTTCGTTGCCAGGGCATCTGTCTGATTGGCGAATCCGTCGATTCACCCCGTTTGCTACCGATTGTGCGAAGCGCAAGGAAGCCAAGGATGGACGCCCAGCGGCAGCGGCACACCACCATCTCAGCCCGTCACGCCCCGATCCGGCCTAGAACGGGCGTGTCGGTGCCGTACCTGGGCAGTGAACGGCCGGTTTCTGCTCAAGCCTCGGGGTTGCATGCAGCTCGTCACACCCACCCGCCATTGATGGGAGTGACCGATCCATGGGCGGCACGGGGGAGAGAGAGAGAGAGAGAGCTAAGAAGAGTGCCGTGCAACTGCAGATACCGCTGGTTATTTGAAACATATCCTGCCCCTCCCTCGCAGACTCGCCCGGGTCGGTTCTTGTTCTGTTTCTTGTTCTCGATGGCTATGCTGTAGGTTTCCTGGTTGTTTGTTTCTTCCCTTTACTTTTCTGTTTGTCGCCGCTGGGTGGCCCGCCCTTCATTCACTTCTTGAACCCCCCTATATCCTGTAGAATATTTTTACTTGTTGCAACAACTCGCCCTGGCTGGACCTAGGCTTTTGTTCTCCCCCTAATTTCCCCCCTGGCCTTTCGTTAGCGGTTCGACATCGACAACGTCGACAACATGGCGAAACCGGCTCTCTTCACATACCTCGCCCTCCTCTTGGCATCACACCTCGTCTCGGCTCTCCAGGTCACACCAAACTCGCCCTGCTCGTCAGTATGCCGGGACTCGCTCGACCTCGACGCCTCAGACCCCAACTCCTCCCACACAAGGAACTCGGACATCACCTGCCCGGATTCTGGCTATTCGAGTCCCGCGGGAACCAAGTTCAAAAACTGCATCACCTGTCTGCAGACCAGCACCTTTGTGCAGGGCAGCGAGAGCGATATGAAGTGGTTTCTCTGTACGTCGTCTGTCTGTGCTGGTCCACAAACTAGCCGCTAACCCCTGAACCAGACAACCTGAGGTACACTGCGGCCTACTGCATCTTTGGCTTTCCCAACGCCACCGACATCGGGTCGGGTCCATGTGCGACCAGTACGGCCTGCGGGCCACTTCGAGACAACTTGGAGCACGGCATCGTGGACCCCGGGAACACCGATGCTTATTCGTACTGCTCGGCCGGTACCGGCGCTGCCATGGACTCGGCCAGGTTTGATCACTGCCTCCCATGCGTGTCCGCCGAGGGCACCACGAGATATTTGGCCAACTGTAAGAGCCAACGCTCCCAAGGTCAAAGTTTTAACCATTAACCCCCCTTGGCTTAGACCTGATCGCCCTGGAAGCCGGCTGCCAGCAAAAGCCCGTCCCGGGCGTGGCCCTCGGGCTGAACGACACCGTCTTTGCAAACACGCAGGTCAGCATTGTTGACCCGGCAGCCATCAAGAAAGACGACGGCGCCAAGAAGGGCCCGGGAATCCCGCTGATCGTCGGCGTCGTCGCCGCTGCTGTGGCCTTCCTCATCATCGTTGCCAGTGTGACCTTTGTCTGTGTGCGCAAGCGCAGGAACAGGCGCGTCCGGGCCAGCGCCGAGGCCGACTTCTACAGTCGCTTCGACACCCGCCACCGCTCGTCCGTGTCCTTCCAGTGCCAGACGCACATGATCTCGCCCCGTTTCTGGCCCGTCGCAGAGCGCGAAGAAGGCCTGTCAACCCCGGCCACCGATAGTCCCGACGTCCACACCGAAAAGCCGCAAGACCCGGACCATTTCTACCACGCCACCACTGTCGACGATCGCAGCACCCACCCCGCTCCTGTCCCCGCCAAATCTGGCCTGGCCTCGGCCCCGCTGCATATCACCACCACCGTCCCGCGGCCAGCTCACACCTCCCCCACCTCGGCCGAGAAAAACTACCACTCCCCCTCCGACTTCCGATCGCCCCTCTCCGCCGAATCCGTCCGCAGCACCTCAGCCCTGCTGCCCTCCATCAGACCCTACATCCCAGCCGAGCACGGCATCCACATGGCACACGCCGCCGTCACAATTCCCACCAGCCCCAACAGCCCCCCAAGCACCTTCACCAGCCCAACCACCACCGCAACAACAGCACTAGAAAAAGGAACGGGCATGACCCCGCTCCTCAAATCCCACGCCTGGCCGCTGCCCGAACCCCAGTCCCCGCCCCCCACACAGCAGCACCATCACCACAACCACCGCCCTTACAACCACCAAGACCACACACGAAAACCCCAAAAACACATCATCAAACTCGGCACCACCTTCGCCCCTCCCCCTCCACCCCCACCACCAATCAAGACAGCACTGTCTCTGGCCACGCCATGGTCACGGGGCAGTCAGAATAGCGGGGGCGGTAACACCCCCACCAATACCAACAGTAATGCCAACAGCAGTGGTGGTGGTGGTGGCGGGTTTGCTCTGGGGAGAAAACAACACGAGAGCCCCAAGGTGGCGGGGAGCCCGGTGGAGAGCTGGGAGATTCAGACTGCTTTTGCTGCGCCGCCGAGGAGGTGATTTTCTTTGTTCTTGATTCTTTCCCGTTTTTTTTTTTGGAGTGTTATTTTGTTGTTGTTTAGTGATGGTGGTTTTTTTTCCAGGGTTAGTTGGTTTCTTGGGTTGGGCTGGGACTGGGTTGAAGACTGGGTCAAAGACTGGATACTTGTGGTGGTGGACTATGGGAGGTAAGCTATGGGAAGGGATACCAACTACTAGTGAACAACAGGGATGGATAGGGAAAGAAATGGTGGGAATAGTTTAGAGAAGTCATTGGTACTACCAGTAATAGTGAGTGTCTTGGTTGGATATTAGTGTTGAGGGTTAGGAGCTGCAGGAAACGGTGTCGACGAGGATGGTTGCTGTGTTTGCTGATAAGAGGTCGGAGAAAGGGTGACGAGGGACAGAGTAGTTAGGTGATAATTCACGCTGTCCATACATCATTCCCATGGCTCCCTGGTGTTCATTGATGTGGTAGCATGGTAACTTCACTGGCTCTTGGGGGTTACTGTCGTGCGGAGTCCCTCCCCCCAGTCAAACACGCACACCTGAGGTTTCCCAGTTCATTAGACCACGGTGGGAGAAGAAAAAACAACAACAATGATAGGTAAACCCCAAACGTTTCATCCAGAAAAACAAGCCGATATATTATGGTCGTCTTGCACGCATGCTTTCCTTTCTTTGACTTCAGTCACTCTGATTCTTCTCGCCCCTCTGCTCTGGCTCCCAGTCACAGGCAAGCTTTTGCCGCCTGTCCCTTCCTTCCTTTCTCTCCTCCTCGCTCAAACATACAGGGGCAGTTTTTATGCCTTCTTCAGATACCAAACACCCCACCCCCCCGATGTATCGCATCAAGAGTCATTCATGCCTATGCCTATGCTCCCCCAAACTAGCATTTTATGCGCGCCGATCCATCCAGCCTTGAATTATGAACCATCAACCCCCCGCAAAAAAGGAGAGAAAAAGGTTCAATAAACCTCCTCCCTCTCATCCCTCTCCGCCCTCTCCACAAACTCCCTCAACTCCCTCAACATCCTCCTCGTGTTCTCCACCATCGCGCTCGTCTCCTCCTTTCCTAGGGCAACACCACCACCATTCCCATTCCCACGGTCCCCCCGACCATCACCCAACCCATGATTCTGATTCAACCTCCTCTTCCTCCCAGAAGGCGAAACCTCCCTGTCCCTATCCAGCTCCTCTCCATCTCCACCGCCTAGACCCCCACCGCCCCCATCATCATAATCCTCATCATCATCCATCTCCCCACTCCGTTTCCGCTTCCCCACCCCCTCACCACCACCTCCGACCCGCCCAAGAGAAAACGCAGGCGGCGGCGGGGGCGGGGGAGGCAGCATCGCACCCGATAGATGCGACGGCGCAGTCGGATGCGGCGGCGAACGATCCAACACCCCACCCCTGACCGCAAACCCCATGCTTGAGGACGACAAGTCAACACTCCGCCTCGCCCTGTGACCGCTGCCGCCCATCATTGCATACGCCGCCGGGCGGGATTTCTTAAGTCTCGCCAGGCGCAGGCGCAGGTCGGATGGTGTTGGGGAGGCGGCGCGGCCGGTACCGCCGATACCAGCGTCGCTGGCTGTGTCTGGGAAGGTGTCTGCGTATTCTGGTGGTGGGGAGGCGGAGGGAGGGGGGAAGTTGTGGGTTTTTGTGTTGTGGTGGTGATGATGGTCGTGTTGGGGTGTGGATGTCCGGGCGAGTGCCTCGGGCAGCCAGTTCCCGTCGGGCATGGGCACGAAGCCGCGGACGCGAAGGTCCCAGTGTCGCGATTTGGAGAGGGCGCCGTTTGTTTTGGGGCTGGGGTTGGAGGTGTAGCCGCCCGGGTATCGTTTCGCAGCGGGTTCGTCGTCCGACTCGTCGTCGGCAGACCTCTTCCGCAACGACGCAGCAAAATTGGTTGTCTTGTTGTTGCTGGTCGACTGGTTGTTGTAAGGCAGCGACTGCCGGAACCGGGAAGACGACGACGCAAACGACCCGCCGTTGACGACCGACCCGCTGGCGGACAGGCTGCGCCTGGGCTCGAGGCCAAACTTTTCACGCAGCGAGCGCGTCTTCCACCCCTCACGCCTGTCGCCGACGCTGCTAGCGTCAGGGGAGTCACGCGGCGAGGGCGCGGGCTCGAGCTCGAGTTCCGACTCGGGGTAGCGGTAGGAGCGGGAGGCGTCGGTGTCGCCGTTGATGCCGTGCATGGCGGCTTCGCGCACGACGCGGCGGGCGATAGAGCGCGGGTCGTCGCGGAGGTTGGTGAGGATGCCGCTAGCGAGGAGCTGTTCCTCCGCGTTGTGATCGGCGCTGAAGGCAACGCTGCCGCGGCGGCGGGTGGAGGAGGCGAGCAGGCTGAAGCGGTGGGTGTCGTCCATGAGCTGTCTTTTGGCCGCTCGTCTGGCTTCTCGCTCGGCTTTTTCCTTTTCCTCTTGTTGCTGGCGCTGGATGGCCTTTTGCTGCTCGCGGTACAGGCGCATCTTTTCCTTGCCCTCGCGCAGGATGCGCTTGGTGGCAAGTGCGCGGGTGGCGTGGCGCCAACGGTAGAAGTATTTCACCCGCAAGCGGTAGGTTTGGTGCTCGCGAGCAACGCGCCAAGATTCGTCGTCCTCCTCCTTTTGCTTCCTCTTGATTTCGTCACTCTCGAAGCGCTGCCAGACATCCCACAGCATGGTACGCAGCAGCTCTTCGGTGAAGTCCTCCATAAGACCACCGTCGCCCTTGACGTACCATTTCGTCAGATCCCCAATCAGGTCCCGTTTGGGTGCTGGTTGGGAAACGGGCGGCGGCACCGTCGTAAAAGACCCGCCCAGTCCAGGCAACGGTAATCCAGGAAGAGGTGCTTGCGCAAGTGGCTGGGCTGAAGGCGCCGGAAGAGTAGGTTGGCTTTGCGTTGTTGGAGGCCCGCTTAGAACAGAAGGCGGAGACACAAAAATCGACGGAACCGCAGGTGCAGCGGTGCTGGCTTGTTGTGCCGCTGGAGCTGCAAAGGTGGTTGTGGGAAACAGAGGGGCTCCGGCCGGCGGAGCTGGTCCAAACAAAGATGAAGAAGCTGGTGTCTCGGCCGGTTTTGGTTGTACGGCGGTGGCAGTTGGTGCCGGGGTAGAAGATGGAGAAGGCGTCGAGGTGTCCCCGAGCAATGACGTGGCCGGTGGAACAGTCGTGGAAGGCTGTGTCGCCGGAAGAAGCGATGGCGCAGCGGCCGAGCTGAAACCCTTAAAAGCAGCGAACGGATTCGCAGTCTCTGGTGGTTTCACCGCGGCGAGAGGGGAGGTTGTTGTTTGGCCAGTCTGGATGGACTGGCCCAGAGCAGGGGCGGGCTTGGGAGAGGCATCGGTTGTTGCAGAGGCAGTCTGCTGGTTCAGGAACGAGAAGGGACTCTTGGCTGGTTGTGCCGGTGTAGGTTGGTTGGGAGCTGCAAATGGACTGGGAGCGGTTGCAGCAAACGCTTGTGAGGCGGGGAAACCTGCAAATCCAAGCGTTGGTGTACCACCCAAGCCTTCCCCAGGTTGGATCCCATCAGGGGGCGGTTTGTTGAACGCCGCGACGCCAAACGGTGACTGGCTTGATGCTGCCAATATCGGCGGCTTGGCCGGCGCGACAAAACTTGGGTTGGCCATCGACAAATCCTCCGACTCCGCAGCCTGGCGAACAAAGAGGCTATCCGGACTGTTGTCCTCGCTTGGAGGCTTTTCTGTTGGCTCCTCGAAGATGGTGTTGTAGATGACGTACGGCAGGGACTCAGTCGTGCGTTTCCGCTCGACGATCTCCCCCGAGAATGACTGTCGGACTCTCGGCGAAGGCACATGCTTCTTCTTGTTGTTCAGAAGCAGATAGGGCTCCGTGACAGGGTTCTTGCCCTCTGGAACCCACATCGACATTTCAAAGTCGTGCAGCTCGGCAAACTCGACGGCCTCCTCGGGCGTGTCAAACCTCAGCATGGCGTTGAGGTCCGAGGCCGTGATGGTACGGGGCGCATCACGGTACCGGGCATAGCCTCGCACCAGGTTCTTGAGAATCCCCTGGCGCACGGTCGTGAAATGGACCTCGGCGATGCAGGCCATGGTGTACGAGACCCGCTGGTCCTCGACGATCGAAAAGTAATTGGTGAATGAAGTGTCGGACAGCGTCGTTGGCCGCCGCGGCTTGATGGGCCCCTTGAGCTCCCGTACATCGTCCATTGCCTGGATGAGCGACAGCGCCGTCTGGACCTCCTCAGACTCGAACCAGAACTCCCTCCCCCACGTCGGAATCCTCTTTGCTATGGAGGGATCGTGTGCGTTAAGGAGGAGGTAGTAGGCTCTGAACTCGGGCTCGTTCTCGCAGTGGACGCGCTTGTCGCGGCAGACATCGTACGCCTCGATGAGAGACAAGATCGTCCGGCCCAGCTGCTCGATCTCTTGCTTCTGGTCAAAGTCCTCGTTCGCAAACCCCTTCCTGGAGAGCAGGTGCAGGGCCGAGGCGTGGAATCGTGTGATGGTCTCAAAGCAGTAGACCATGTCTTTCATTTCCTCGGCCGACTTTTGCGAGTGGAAGGTGAAATCCTTGCGCACGGCTCTTGTCCGATCCCACAAGAAATTGTGCATCGAGGGGAGGTTGCTCTCGGATTGGAGGAGCTCGTTGAAGAGGTAGTCGGTCGTCCGCCGCAGCGCGTCCACGGAGCGGACGTCCATGGGCAGCGGCGCATCCTGACCGGCGGCCGACCGCCCGAACTTCTTGACCATCCTGGTCACATCCGGCCACATGGTCAGCCCGTCCGGGCGCGTCTCCTTCTCTTCTGTTTTCACGTCGTACTCGGCGATACGATAGATCTGCTCAAACTCGGGGCACATGTCCTCGCAAATACCCTTGAATGGCAGCGCATCCTCCAGCTTCCGCCTCTTTTCCGGGTCGTCGATGAGGTCGGCTTTCCTCAACGTCGCATAGACACGGGCGCGATACTTCTTGTACGCGTCCTTGGTGCTCTCGATGGCACCGCGCTTGTCGGGGTTTCCGGGCTCGGCGGGCCATTGCGGCGGGGCGATGTTCTCTTTCTTCAGGTGGTCGGACAGCTTGTTCGCATAGTTGAAAGCAAAGGTCGATAACTGCTTGGTTCGTTCGGTCGGCCCGGCAGTCGTGGCTCTTCGCTTCCCCGGCCCGCCCGAAGGGGGTTGCTGGCGGCTGGGGCGCTGAGGCTGCTTGTTCAGGCCGCCCCGTGGGGCTTTCGGGATGGTCGGGGCTGCAGCCACCTGACCGTTCGGCTGCTTCGCAAATGGCTTTGTCCCGGCAAACGGCGTGGCGCGTTGTGGCCCTTGGCTATGCCCTCCTCGCCCGCCGAACCCCCCAGTGGTGGCAGGGCCGGGCGGCTTGCCACCACCGAATTTGTTCCTCCCGCGACTCATGGCGTTCGCGTCGACTGGCGCAGCGGCCGGCGAAGGCTTCGAGGGCCCTGTAGGCGGCGCTTGAGCAGCGAACGGCGACGGGCTTCGACCACTCCCGACAACGCTTTGTGGCGCCCCAAAGACGTTCCTGGCTTGGGCTTGTGTTGACGGTTTCGCGAAGGGAGTCTGCGTTGATAGTGGTGACGGGCCACGACTGTGAGCTGGCGATCCAGCTGGCGTTCCAAAGAGGGACGTGTTGCCAGACGGGGCTCCAAACGGGTTCCCGGGGGATGACGGCCTGCTGCCGGCAGCGGGAGCGCCAAATGGGTTGCTGGTCGGCGCGCCGAACGGGTTCGCGACGTGGTTACCAAAAGGACTCGGCTTCGCAGCGGGCGCGCCAAAGGGATTCTGAGCTGGTGCCCCAAACACAGGGACAGGCTGGGCCGAGGCAGGCGCCCCGAATGGATTGGTGTTGAGAGCCTGCGGAGGGGCCGCCCCGAAGGGGTTGTTAGCTGGCGCCGCCATGGGGATGAAGCCAAAGCATTGGCGATGGAGCTCCGGGTAAAGATGATGGACAGCAGGGACCGCGGGAAGGATCGTGGGAGGGATCGGGGAGAGAATCGGGCGTCGCGAGGCGTTACGGGGCGAGCTCGGTGTTGGGTAGATAAGAATACTGGACACGGATCGCGGACTGGAGACTGCGATGTAGATGCGGACGCGGGTCGGGATGAGGATTTACCAAAGGGAAAGTCGGCCGATCCAAGACGCGCGCGGTGGACAGACGGGACGGGATCGCAAGGCGCAGGGAGCACGGCGCAAGGAGCACAGCGGGCGCTGCTCTAGGGTGCCGAGCAAAATTGAGATCGAGACCACATGAGGTTGGGGGTAAATTCCGTCGCGGGATTGCTGTGTTGTGTTGTGGAGGAAAGGGTGGGAGTCGAATTCTGGCGGAGAACCGCCTGGTGACGATGCTGCGACCTGCAAGCACGCGGCATTCAGAGCACGGCCGGCTTTGTTGCAAGGGCCATTGAAGGAATTCTGCCCTTTGAAAGACTGGGCGGTGAGTCGCCTGACAGCTCCAAGCACCCCAGACCATTGGAGAAGCTTGGACCACGTATTGACCCAAACAGGGCAACCTCTTCTTCAAAAGTTTCTTTGGGAATGATCACAATGAGTTGGAACAAAACAATAGGCAGGATTGGTAGTTGGCACATGTTTTTCTTTTATTCAGATATTGTCTACTTCTTTCGGAACCGGCCCTGCATCCAACACCGGTACATCTTGAGCTTCTTGGCACGGTTGACAAGCAGTCTACGATCAACACCCAGCTCTTCAATGTCAAAGCCCGGGATGGGCCGAGGGTCTGCCGCTTCACCATCGGCGGCGAGCTGGGCAGTCTTCCCACTCCAAATCTCGGTCAGCTCGTCCTCCTCAAAGAAGTAGACGCGTGTGCCGTCACCCCGGATGTAAAAGTTCTCTTCCAGGTACCGGCCCTTCTTGAACCGGACCTGGGCAAGGTCACCTCTTCCATAGTCGCGGAAGCAGACCTCGCCGCCTGGTTTCAACACCCGGTAGACGTTCTCGACCGCCTTTTTCCACTGCAGCGGCGACAGCGCCGAGAAGATGAACACCATGATCGCCACGTCTACGGAGCCCTCTTCCAGGCCCGGCGGCAGCTCGTCCCCAGCGACATCCCACACGTCGGCTTGCATGTGCTCCGGATCGTAGGACTCATGGCCGCGCATGACCTCGACCGCCTTCTTGGAGAAGTCGCAGGCATGCAGCTTCAGCTTCGGGTTCTTGTTCTGGGCCAGGACGGGAAACGCCGTGTTGCCGGCACCGGCTCCTATCTCAAGGAGCGTCACGGGTCCGGCGTCCTCCCGTGTCACCTTGTCCAGGATCGGAAATTCCTGCTGGAGCCATTTCCGGTCCTTGAAGAAGTTGGCCGTGTTGTTCTTGTAGAACAAATTCCACCACTTAGCGGGGTCCGAGTTGAATCTCGCTGTTATATCCGTTAGCCAGTTGTTTACAACCGCTGGTAGCAAACAAAGACAAGATATGAAGAAGGCGCATCAGATGGGAGCGAAAGACTATAAAAATACAAGTTGTCTTCATAATAGATCAGATGAACTATGCTTATGATGTAAATCATCACAAAAGCGCCGGCCTCCTCAGCCCGAGAGCAAGGAGAAGGCCAAATCAAAAAAGAAGAAAAAAATCCACTCACTCTTATCAAAGTCCGACACAGGCGCCTGGCGCTGCATGGCGTACTGCTGCTCCGCATACTCCTTGTACGTGTCGTCAGTCTCGACGTGGTCCCAGGCATTGAACTCGAAGACGTCGTCTTCCTGGTTCAGGTAGCGGGACCCAAACTGGAACGGGTCGCTCCTCTTCTGGTTGTACTGCGGATCGTGCGACCGGTGCGGAGGGAGCTGGCCCTGGCCGCTGCCGTCCTGCGCTATTTCGAGCGAGGACATCTCGGCAGCCAGCTTCTCCTCCTGCGCGTCGGCGGTCGGGCCAGCGACGGCGACGGCGACAGCGGCGACCTCGGCACCAGTTTCGACCGTCATGGTGGGGGAGGGGTGTGTGGTTGGATTTGAGAAAAAGAATTAGTTCCAGTAGCGTGCCTGTGAAGAGCAGCTAGCAGCCGCTGCAGGTCATTGAACTGCGCTTGGAATGCCAGTCCGGCACAGCATTTCGTGCGAGGGCTCTGGGTTTTGAGTTTGGAAGTGGGAGAGGAAAAAAAAAAATTGGAAACGCGAAATGGTCCAAAGGCGAGAAAAGGGCTGCGCGGGGTGGGGCTTTTTCTTGCCGTTCTGTGGACCTGTTCTGATCAAAAAAACATGGGACGAACAACAAAGGGGGAAGCTAACTCAATCGGGCAGCATCTGGTTGAATTGATATCTCAAACACCATCATCCCCCGTCTCATTCTCACTCCTGTCACCAACATCACTGATTCTTCGCCGCCCGCTTCTTCTCAATCCTCTCCAGCTCCATGTCAATCCGCTTGAAGCTCCAGCTCTTCCAGAAGGGCGGGTACAGGAACGGCCGCAGATCGAAGCGGTTGTCGTCGGGTGCTATTTTTGTTTTGTGAATTTTGATCAGCATTTTCCAGTTCCCCAGTTCCCCCGAGATTTTAATAATTCAGATAAATAAATATGCCACTTACAGTAGTCATTGCAGTGCAGCGCAGGCGTCAGGGTCGTCATCTTGTGTCCTGTTCGGCCGTCAGCAATCTCCCATCCATCACTCCATCACTTGCTAACCACCACCCACTCTCCCTAGCCGTCACAGGGAAGGGGGGAAAAAACTCACGGTTAATAGCATAGAAGTGGAAGAACTTCTTGACCTTCTCGGCAACCTGCGCAGGCGTGTAGTAGGGCGCATCGTCATCCGGCTTTTGCACGCGGTCGATGCTCCAGTCGTGCACGAGCCGTTGGAACATGCCGAACGGGCCGAGCTTGTTGAGCTTGCGCAGACGGCCAAAGATGGTCAGCTCCTGGTAGGTCATGCCCATGTCTACATTGTGTTAGTAAGCCTAAAGGTGCTTGAGGGGGTTTCAGGTGGGTTGGGTTGGGGGGCAAGACATGCCTGCTTCGTCGCTCTGGACGTAGTCTTGGGTGATGGGTTCCTACCGGCGCAGCACGATCAGCATCTGCTATCTTCAGACAAGGGATCAGAAGAACTTACGAGCTCGGCGGTCGGAACAGCCGTCAAGAACTCATGGAGGCAGGGCAGGTCAAAGTGCTTCTCGGCCCATGCGATGAAGCGCTTCAGGTCCGCCTTGTCGATGGAGCCGATGGGATTCTATCGGGGGCGTGTCAACGTCTCCATTTCTAGCAAGTCCGGGAAAGGGATCGACGTACGATATCCGCGCTCTAGGACTCAAGTTAGCTTGTTGTGAAATCGTCTCCGATCAGACAGGGAATGTGGCTTCAAATAACTTACCGAGCAGTCATACTTGGTGAGGTAGCCTCGCAGACCTAGATACAATCAGCTACAAACTTCATTTTATTGAATATTATAGACCGCGTACTCTAATAGAATATTTGTCAGCTCCAAAACTGTGAGGTCCGCAGGAGTTGTGACTTACCTCGCCAACATTAGCACTGCCTAGCACCAACAAGCTCCCACCACCAGGCCGGTTCCGAGCGGTCGGGAGAATCTGTCCAAACTCCTGTACTTTTGTCAGCACATAATCTCCCACCAAAATTTAAAATCCAAACCCACATAAGCAGTAACCATCCGAATCCTCGCCTGCAAGCACTGCAGCGTCAAATTCTCCTGCACGGTACCACCCTCAACCTTAAACTTGGGCTCAAACCCGACCGTGTTAACAACAAGACTCTTCTGGGCCTCGTAGACGTCGTCAATGTCGAGGTTGACGTGGTAGCTGCCGATGGCCTCGGCCAGGTCCTTGGCGCGCTGGCGGGTCTCGCGCGAACTCTGCTTCTTCATGCCCATGTACAGGGTGGTAAAGACCTGGTTGCAGAGTTCCTGGGGAGTCTTGGGCAGAACGCCCTCGCCGTTGTATTTGGCGATGCGCTTGACGTCTTCGATGACCTGGGCGTTTCCGTTGTGCACGGCTTCCATGACGATGCGGCACATGGAGTAGACGATGACTGGGAGGGGGGTGTGAGTATGAAGTGATGGTGGGATGGGGGAGTGTTTGGAGGGGTGTTACCTGCGGTTGCGCAGGAGTCAATGCCTCCGCTCAGCGGCACCAGATAGCCAGCGGTGCCGGACCTGCGGAGGTACTATCAAGAGAGGTAAGTCAGCATTGGGTATTAACCAAACGATTAGGAAACCACATACGTCCCAAAGGTAGCAACCACCACAAAGAGCAATCTCCTCCTCGACCGAATGGATTCGCGGGGTGATGGGCAGCGTCGGCGCCACCGAGACATCAGCGTCATCGTCCTCGGAACTGAGCTCGAACGAAGTCTGAATCCTCTGGTATTTGGCCGTGGAAGTTGCGGCCTGAAGACCACGGGAGATGGCAGCCCTGTAGGACCTCACGTCCTCCAGATCGACCGTGGCGGTGACAACCTCGACGTCGTTGAGACTGAACTGGGAACCCTGAGCAACGACATCGCCGTTCACGATGATCATGGCGCAGCCGTCAAAGTACAGACGCTCGCCGTCGCAGCCTTGCTGGTTCGCGTAGAGGTAGACGCCGCCCGACTTGCGGGTGGCCTCCATGATCAGCTGAAGGCGCGTGTCGAGCTTCCGCAGGGTAAAGTGGCTGCCGCTGGAGTTTGTGATGATCTCGACGCCGTCCAGGGCCATGTCGATGTGCGGGGCCTTGGGGGTGAAGAGCTCCTCGCAGGTCTCGGCGCCAAAGGCGGTCTCGGGGGTGGAGATGACAGCATCGCCAAACAGAACGTGGGTCTCGCCCTGCAGCTCGGCCAGCATCTTGGGCAGATGGAAGAGCTCCGTCTCCCTGGGGCGCATCCAGGGGGTGAAGTGCCTCATCTCGCGGTAGTTGCCGTCGTTGGCGAGCCACATCTTGGGCCGGATGAGGAGGATCTTGCCGTCGAGGCAGATGACGCGGCAGTTGTAGCGCAGGTTGCGGTGCAGGATGGGCACGCCCACGTCGAGCAGGATGCCGTGGGTGGTCTCGTCCAGCAGAAGCTGGCGGAGCATCTCCAGGCTGTGGGTGTAGACATCGAGCTCGTGGAAGTGGTCCAGACTCGAGTAGCCGCAGATCTCGAGTTCCTACATGCTCAGGGAGTTAGATTTGACACCCGCAGAAGAGAGAGAGATGCGCGACTTACAGGGCCAACGCGGAGACGAGCACCGGCTGCTTTCGCCTGGTGGATGCTCTCGATGATGCGGGAAAGGTTTCCTTCCCACTGGAGTTGGAGTCACGTCAGCATGGGAAAGCGAGAAGCAAACAAAGATAGAGATGATCACTTACATCGAGAACCCATTGGTTCAAGCTGCACGTCGCAACTGTCACAAGATGGCCCATTGTTGTGCTTGTGGCCCGTCTGTGAGCGAGTCTATTCGAGTGTCAGATGACTGGGTAAGATCGCCTCGGATTCAAGCTCCCAATTGAGTTGAGTCTTTCAAAAGTCAAGCGGCCCGTACCTTATCTCTCCGGTTGCTCAGTCAAGTCCAGGGTGTTTGATGACTGCGGGAGCTTGATTACGAATTACCGATTTACCGTCAATTAATGAACAAGATATGGAGACAATGACTCTTCTCCGCAGAGCTGCCACACTACGCTTGGCTGCGCTGTTCACATTTAACAACAACTTCGGAAGAGAGTGGGAAGAATAAATCAATGGATTCTGCCCCAGGGCTCCCTTATGCAGTAGCCATCAGCTATGCACCAACGAATTCCATCACTTCTTCTGGCATTTTGCCATCTTTCAACCCATTCCCTGCCCCTCGTGCCCCTCCAAACTCGAATCGCGGGGCATTGTCTGTAACGAAGTGCGTCACATTGCCGATTACGGCTAGTGGACCTGAGAGGTGCGAACTCGGGCCAATGTTTCCGAGCCACAGTCTGAATAGCACTTCCAGGGTCGGCCTCGGCAGATCTTGACCAAGCCAGACCAGGCGTTCATCACATCTCGAAACAACAAGTCAAGACAGGTTTCGACAGATCACAGCAATAATGGAGCGCCAATAACAGAAGCACCCAGTGTTGCGTACACGCTCGAATTACCAGACGCCTGAATCGCGCCGACCGGGCCGCATACCGTACCATTCTTCCTCGAACAACCCTCGGACGCCCTTTCTCTTCTCGTCCCCTCTACCATCTCCAATACCGCAATGGCGCCTCGTTTACCACCACCCACGTGCCGCTTCCTCCTGGCTCGCGCTCCCCTCGACCGCACACAAGCAGCCTCACTATCTCTCCGAACCCCCCCAACACCGCGAGCGGCACAACCCGCAACCCGCCTCCGCCAACCCAACACCATCCGCACCATCACAACCACCCCCCCGCGCCCCTGGCTGCTCTCCGCGCTGAACAACCTCACGCCCCCGACCTCCTCAAACCCACCGCCGCCCAAAACCCTCCGCGCCCGCCGCCTCCTCCCCTACCCGCCCTCGCAAATCTACACCCTCATCGCCGACATCGACTCCTACACCAACTTCCTCCCCCACTGCACCCACTCCCGCGTCACAAAATGGACAACACCCTCCCCAACAACCGGCCCCCCAAACAACCAACAAGCAGCAGCAGCGGAAGGCGGAAGAGGAACAAAACCACCCCAGCGCCACCCCGCCCTAGCCGACCTAACCGTCGGCTGGGGCCCTTTCACCCAGACCTACACCTCCCGCGTGTACTGCGTGCCCGGGTCGGTGGTGGAGGCGGTGAGCGGGTCGGCCGAGACGAGCATCCCGCGCGCGACGCTGCAGGCGGTCGGATACGGCGACGACGAGAAACAGCAGAAGATGGAGGGCATCTTTGAGAGCCTCGTCACGCGGTGGACTGTCCGGCCTGTCCCCAGCGGCAACACACAGACACAAGGGGGGGAGTGGACCGAGGTCATGCTCAGCGTGACATTCCAGTTTGCGAATCCCGCGCTGGGGTTTGCTGTCGGCCAGTTGGCGGATGATAAGGTGGATGAGATGGTGGAGGCGTTTGAGGGGCGGGCGAGGGAGTTGTATGGGAGGGGGTGACGATACCAAAGAGCTTCCCACATGGGTATCATGTACGAAGAGGATTGTAAATTACGTGTATATGATTTTTTGTTTGTTATTTTTGGTTTGCTAGAAAGGGGGAGGGGGGTTTCGGTTGGGGGATTTTGCGTATAGAACATAGAACCAGCGAGCGATAGACAGATCAACATCCAAGACAATGCTATAACAGCAAAAGACAGCAAAACAGCAAAAGTCAAAAACAGAACAATCCTTCTAAATCCAAAGAAGAGGAACAGAGAAAGAGCGAGGGTGAGAACGGACGGCTTCCATCGCCAACGCTTGCTGACAACCGGCCCGACATTGACTCCCTCACGTAAGAGGAACGAAACCAGAGTCCAAGAACCCCGCCGCTGTCTCGTATTCCCGGCCTCCCATTCCCTCAATGAGAAAAAGAAAGACCATACCCACCACCACCACCACCACCACACCAATCACTTAAACCCAGCCCAACTCATCCCCGTCCCAACAACACCGCCTCGTCCCAATCATCACCATATCATATCCCATCACTCGTGCCTTCATATGTCGCCCCCCAAACAACCCCTCCATCCCTCTCAATACTCAGCGGCAATGCCATTGCCCCTTCTCGGTCCGACAGTCCTAGACCGATGTATGCCGCGCTGAGATTCCAAACCACCAACAGCGAGTGAGCGGAGAGAGAAAGAGATAGAGAGGAGGTTTGGGTGCAAAAAGCCAGAGAAAACAACAACAAAGCCAATAAAAAAAAAAGCAAACGAAACGAAGCAGAAACCGAGGCGACAAGGTATCAAAAGCCAAAAACCAACCAACAACAGCAAACAACAGCAGCAGCAGCAAACCACAAACATGAGCCAAAACGTAACGTATCAGAAAGGAGAGCAAGCGGAGCAGGCGAGGCGGCGACTTCGACATCGACCAAAGAACCCGGTTGGGTGATAAACGGCGATGGACTCTACCGCACCAAGTCGAATCGAGTCCAAACAGACAGAAAAATTGGCAGGCTGTCTGTTTGCTGCGCAGCAAAGCCGTCGTCGTCATTGTCGTCCGTCTCACTTCTTCGTTTTAGTGCTTCTTCCTCCCCCAATTCCACGGTCAGCAAATATTGTCCACTCCAAAACAAGGCCACGAAAAGGAAAAGGGTAAGCAGAAAAGATGAAGAAAAAGCCAGGAAAAAAAAACATACTTCTTCCCACTACTCTTCTTCCCCGAACTACCCCCAATCCACCCCAACACCGACGTCGACGCCGGCCGCCCCTCCTTCCTCGGCCGCGACGGCGGCTTATCAACCTGCACGACCTGCGGCTGCACAACATGGACACCACCACCACCGGCGCCACGTGGAACACCGCCCGGCACAATATTCGGCTGCATGCCGACCCAGGTAGCTCCAGGCGGCGGCGGCGGGATGCCACCACCACCGGGGCGAACGGTAGGAGGCCGCATCCCCCCGAAGGGGAAGCCCGGGTGGTTGGGGATGCGCTGGTGGTGGTGGGCGCCAGCGCCGCCGCGGCCGCCGCCGGGGGGAGGGGGGATGACGACGTTGGGGGGGATGTGGGGCGGCATCTGGGGCCCGCGCATCTTTTCCATGGGCCACATGTGCATTGTGATGGCCCAGTCGGGTTCGACGACTTTTTCCCAGACGGCGGGGAGGATGATCTCGCCGTTGGGGCCGATTAGGTCGTAGTGGCCGTTTTGGACGTGCGGGCCGATGATGTCGACGTGGAGGAAGGCTTGTTTGATGAGTTCTTCCATGCCCTGTGGGGGAGGGGGGTTAGTTGGGGTGTTGGGTATTGGGGGTGGGGGTGCTTTGGTGTTGGTTAGGGAGGTCAGGTACTTACCTGCCAGGTTTGGCAGAGGTGGAAGGGGAAGCTGAACTTCCGGCCGACGGCGTCCTTGAACTTGATCGGCGGCTTCTCTTTCTTCTTGGCGGCCTCCTCGTTCTTTGTCTGGGCTTCCTCGAGCGTCTTCTTCTTCAGCGCCTCGTCCTCGGCCTTGCGCTGGTCCTCGGCCGCTTTGGCAGCCTCGGCCTTCTTGCGCTCCTCCTCGAGCTTCTCGCGCGCCTCGACCTCGGCCCTCAACTTGGCCTCCGCCTCGAGCTGCTTCCGCCATTCGGCCTCCTCGGCGGCTTTCTTGGCTGCGGCGGCTTTGGCTTCGGCTTCGGCCTTCTGGGCGGCTTCCATCTTTTCGCGCTCGGCCTGGACGGCGGCTGCCATCTTCGCCTCCTGCTCTTTGATAGCTGCTTCGAGGAGACGTTTGGCTTCTTCCTCCATGCGCTTCATTCTCGCCGCGTCCTCGGCTGCTTTGGCGGCCGCAGCGGCCTTTGCCTCCGCTTCAGCCTTGGCCTGGGCGCGCATCTTCTCCTGCTCCTCCCTGATGGCCAGCTCGATCCTGGCCTTGGCCTGCGCCTCGGCGAGAGCCGCAGCCTCTGCCTCGCGCCGCTTTCGCTCCTCGGCTGCCCGGATCTCGGCGGCGAGCTTGTCGCGGGCTTCTTGCTCGATCCGCTTCATGGCCTCCTCGTGCTGCCTCTTCCTCTCCTCCTCCTGCCTCTTCTCCGCCTCGATGCGCGCGCGCGCGGCCTTTTCGGCCTCGATTCTCGCCGCCTCGATCTCCTTCTGCTTCTCCTCGTGCTGCCTCTGCATCTCCTCCATGCGCCTCTTCAAGTCGTCCTCGGCCTTTCTCCGCATCTCTTCTTCCAGCAGCTTCTTCTGTCTCGCCTCTTCCTCTTCCTTCTTCTGGGCCTCGTACTTGGCGAGCTGCATCTTCATTGCCTCGATTTCCGGATTGGGCTTCTCGGGCGGCGGCGGGGCGGGTGTAGGCGGCTTCGGTCCGGGCGCTTCGGTCGGGGGTGGCGGAGGCGCGTTGAACATCAAGTGCTGCAGGTGCGCAGGGACATAACCGGGGCCGCCACCGCCGCCGCCAAAGAAGCCTGCGGGGCCTTGGGCGTGGTACGGCATCATATCGTAGTGACCACGCGGGTCGTTCCCGAAATAGCTGGCGCCATTGCCGCCGTGGGGCGCCGGCGAGAAGGGGTTCGGGTTCGGGTTCCGGTAGTCGTTGTAGGCGACCATCTGGCCGCTGTAGCGGTTCGGCATGAAGCCGACGTGGCTTTGGGGGTAGCCGCCCGGCTGGTGGCCGCCGCCGGGCCCGGCGCCGTAGAATGCGCCATGATTCTGCGGCTGTGGCGGGCCGTAGCCGCGCCCGTACGACGCGGTGTAGTCGTCGGAAGGATCTATACTCATTGGCGCCGAGGGTGCGTAATAGGGATACGGATTGCGGCTGCCACCAGGAATCCTGTGGCTCCGAGGATTACCGCGCAGCTGCCGCGGGCTGTGAGATCGCGGCAGGGCGGCGGGCGGGTATCCGTTGCTCGTCGACGCCGAATCCGAAGGGTCAAGATCGCCGTACCGGCGATCCCACTGCTCTTCGTCGTCCTCCTGTTCCTCTTCGTCGTCGTCGTCGGCTAGCGCCTCGCTGTAATCCTCGCTATTGTGCGACGAGTCGTCGTCGTCGTCAAGACTTGATGTGTCTGAAACTGGAACGTGTTTTTTGTTGTTGATCGCGCCTCGATGTTTTCTGTGCGACGGGACGAGGTGATTGGCGCGACGGGTCAGTCAGGTACATGTACTCGGACAGCATGGGGGGTGGGAGGGACTCGGGGGGTGTGGAGGGGAGGCAGGGACACGGGTCCTGCGGCACAGCCGCTCAGCAGGGGAGGGCGGTCGAGAACTCCGGTCCCAGGTTTGGACTTTCCACTTACAGCGACATTGGGGATGCTTATAACCGATCACCCTTGCTAGCAACAATCTCACGAAAAGCAGACCAGAGCAAAGGTAGCCCGTATCTTCAGGCTCGCCAACAGACAGCTATCGGCGTTGTGTGGGACCAGTTCGGCGGGTTGGCGGTGTGTGTGTGCTTGTGCGCGCGCGCCTGGATGTGTGTGTGTGCGTGCGTGTGTGTGAGAGAGAGAGAGTCCCTGGTGTTATTGCAGGGGTCTTGGTGGCTTGGAATGCGAGAAATCTGCCCTTGGACGGAGGCGGGGCTGAGTGCTTGAGAAACGGGTTGGTTGGTGCTGGGAAGGGATGAGAGATCTGCAAATGGTTTGGGACAAGAGAACTGTCGGTTTCAGGCAGTGGTCCTCCGGAAAAAGCGTCGACGCACGGCCGCTATATGTTCGCTCCGGTAGTGGTAACGTTATATGTTGGGCGGCGAAAACAGGAGGAGGAGTCGTCGGGTTCTGCGACTGTGACTTGTCTGGGTCGCTGCCCTGGTCAGCGACAGGCGGGAACGATATGCACAAACAGCCCAGACCAGATCCACTCGAGGGGCTGCCGAGAAAAAGAGACAGGGGGAGGTGAGGAGGGTGAGGCAACCCTGGCACGGCGGAATTGGACCCTTAACCCATTCCGTCCGCCATGGTGAAGAGAGGTGAGGAGTGTTGACCGGACAGCGCTCTCACGAGAAGTGGGAGTCGAGGAAGAGGGGGACGGGTTTTAAACTAAGGTATGATGGGGGGGGAAAGCAAAACGCGGGGTCGCATACTTGCCTCTCTGCTCTCGGAGGGGAGGGAGGGACGGCTGTAAGCCTGGGCCAAGGTGACACTCGTGACCACAAGGACACTGCTTGCTTCCAGCTTGGGAGCGGTTGGAGGGGGCCGGATTGTCGGGAGTGTCCGGTCAGGCAGGCCAGTTCCTGCCACAGCACACGGGACGGGGCACTTCAGGGATAAGGTGACTGGGTAAACAAGCCTCAGCACTACTGTGCAGCATAACGTCAGTGAGGGGCCACCGTTGCTTGCTTGTTGGCGGAATGGGTAAGATAATGGATCGTGGAAACCCCACGAGAGCAGGAGAAACAACAGCACAGCAAGGCATCCGGCGAGGCGGAACCATTGCTATCCATTGGGTCTGACCCAGGGGCTGGGGTCGCCCACGAAGCTGGTCGGTGACGACGGTTCGTGATACAGTGCTGTGCTGTACGACGGCAACAGCGACAGCGACAGCGACAGCGACAGCGACAGCGACAGCGACAGCACGTCAACCTGGATCCAGGGCATCCATGGATCTTTGATCACCATGGTAGTTACTACCTGTCGCCATCTACCGCCGAGCCGAGGAGCGCGAGACTCTTTCGTCTTCGCCCCGCCCAGATTGGATCTCACGGTCCCGCTTCCTGCCCATGGCATGGTGCTGAGTGTTGGGTGTTGGGTGCGCAGGTGAGCATGTGCAGGCCAGACCTTGGAATGGAAACCAAGCTTGGAAGCTGCCAAGCCAGGAGAGGGGCAACGCTGCTCAACATGCAGATTCCAGAAGGGTCGGGAAAAGCGTCATGAAGGGCATCGTGTGCAACGAAACCGATCTTGAGCGGCCGAAAAAAAAAATTGAAAAAAGAGAAAAAAAGGAAAAAGAAATTGATGGTACAGAAAGGAAAACATGACGAAAGGAAACAATGGCCGTACCGTACCTAGAGGCTTTGGTGTGATGTTGCGGTAGCGCTGGGATGGATTTCGACCACAGGTCGGTCAGGTGGATAAGGTAACTAAGGTAGTTCCTGGTTGTTCCCGCGGCTCGTCGATCTTGAATCTCGGTCAGGACGGGGATGAACGTTGTGCGATGGCCCAGCACTTCAGACGAAACAAGCAGTGTGGTGGTGGTCGTGGTGGTGGTGTGGTGGGGTCCGGTTTTTGGTCGTGGTGCTGCTGTGTGCTTGCTTGCCTGATTCTGCTGCGGTGCGTTGCTCAAGTCGGGAGGATGCTGTGGTGCTGCACGCCGTAATGTCTGTGTTGTCGGGGGTATGGAGGTTGCTGACTGCTGATTGCTGCTGGGATGCCTTGCAGGAGAGAAATTTTGCGACAGGAGAGTTGCTGTTCGAAATTCGGAGGTTGCCGGCTTTTGCAAAGTGAAGTAGTGGTTGGGTTCCAACGGATGATCTGCAGCGATTTTTGGAGAAAATTGTCCCTCACAGTGGAGGAAGCTCGCTCATTGCCGTGGGCTGGACTCGGACGAGGTTCGCAGCAACAGCCTGGAACTGTCTGTTCATCCACCCGACACCGCCAGGTAATAATTGTAACTTTCCAGGGCGCGAGATGCAAGCCAGCTGCAAAGGGGGATGCAGGGTCTTGGCTCGGTGGGTGGTGCAGGGCATCAGCACTAACAGCAGGGGATCTGACCCGGGCCCACACGATTTTGTTGCAGCTTGCTTACAGGAAAAACCTCACTCACGATCTCACACAGCCCAGAGCATGGAAGAGTCCAACTCCCCGCAGCCAACTCGCAGCAACTGCCCAAGCGGCTCCGTCAGGCGGTGAGCCCCCTCTGCCGCTGGGGCGCAGGCATTGAACAACGAGCGACGTCCAGGAACCCAATTCCATACCCTCGTTCTGCAACCTCACTGGCTCCCGGCGGCCACGGCACTTTTGAAGGCAACCTTGACCAGTGATTCCACATGACTGTTCTTGCTGCCTTGTCGATGTCGAGAGAAAAGTCCGTGCCCTCAGGATAGGACGAGAGGGCGTGGGGTTGGGAACACAAGCGCTGCGAGTCCTGACTCCTGGAGTCGGATGACAGAAGGAGGACGAATCATCAAAAGACACTGCGAGGACTGGAGCGCGGGAGTGCAGGGAAGAACAATCGGAGTTTTCGGCGGGAGCGGACAGGCGGACCTGGGCATGCGAAACGAGATCCTGCGGACCCTGAGGCTTTACATAGGAGACGATGAGCCTTTCTGCCCAACACCATCTTCGAATTACCGCCTCTCTGTATCCTATTCCAGTCTGCTAACCCACTCACTGTGACGCCGGCCACGCTCGCCGAGAGACAGACACGTCGGCTGTGGTTCTGCGGAGGCGTCCCGGGCTAGCGCTGCCGGCATCTTGGACGACTTCGTCGTTGGCGAGGTCATGAAAACAACGGTTAGGATGCCTTTCAACCTGGTGTTGCAAACAGGTTATGGAGTTGGTGTCTGCTTGTTTGTCCAGTCAAACTCAGTCCTTGCTGCGCTTTGCCAGGCCTCCCCCCCAATTCATGTGTCCCGAGGCGGATCAGAACAGGGCATCTGGCAACCTCACCCGAACAGCACCAAACCCATTGAACCGCAAAAAACACATGTTGGGCTCCAAGGCCTGCTCCGCCGTTCCCCACCGACGCAAGCAGATGCCTTTCGATGCCTTTCCGTCTTGTTTCACTGGAGCCACGTTCGGGCTCCTCTCTTTGGCGTCTTATTGCCCAAGACCCACAACCCGGCTAATGCAAGCAGAAGCAGCCAGGCACCAATGGGACTCGGGGATCTCAGCGAAAACAGTTCGGACCTTGAGCGCGGTGATGCAAATGCGCCAACCTCGCGACACACGTCTGGCACTTCTGCGCGATGAGCGTCTCGTTTCGAGCAGTTCCCCACAGTGACTCACGATATTGCCGGCATTGCAAACGCGTCACTGGACGTGTGCATCGTGCAGCGACTTCGCATCGCCCCCTGGACGCCATCATCTCTTGGTTCCAGACGCATCCTCAGCAAGCAACTCCCGGGCTGCTGCAACGTCGGCTTCGTTGTAGCCACGCCATCCCCGGTCATGCGCGGCGCTGTGTCGCACAATCTCGGACAGCTTGGCTGTCGCCAGCTCATTGAGCTGCTCCAGGGTGCGTGTGTCGGGAAGGGCAAACTCGCTGTCGTCGGTTTGTCTCGTCGCCTTGGCACCATCGCTGAGCAACTTCTTCGAGACCTGGAAGGCGTCAGCTGCCATGTCAGCTCTCCCAAAGCAAACGAGCGTCTTACCAGCTTCAGGCCGTAATATCCACGGAGGTAGTCGTCACACAGCTCGATGCTCCGCGAGAAACGCTTTATCGCCTCGGCCATGTATTTTTGATAGGACCCGCTGCCCGCACCCGACGCGGTAGCAGCCATGTACTGCAGCTCGCCCAGTCGCGCATGGATCTAGGAACACGCATTAGCATAGGGCTTAGGCCCAAGACCGCGGTTGGACCGCATACATTCCAGGCATTCGGCGCCAATACCAGGACCTCCTCGACGGCGTAAATGGCCTGTGGATACAGCCCCTGGGACAGGTAGATATCTGACAGCTCAGACCACGCTTCGGAATCGGTCGGGGAGAAGTCGAGAAGCTGCACCAGCGCTGATGCTGCGTCGGATAGGCGACCCATGGACCGCAGAAGCGCGATCCGCCTCTTCGCGACAAGCTGGGTCCTGTGTCAGCCACCTTGATAACCAACACCAACGTGGGAAAGCAAGCACGAACGATATTGGTGGCATTCTCCGCGAGTATCTGGTTGTATTCCTTCAGCACGGCCTCTAATTCGCTGTTGTCCTTGGCCGTGGCCTCCTTGACCAGGCCGCTGAGCGCCTGCACGCGCTCGTTGTCGGCTCCGAAGCGGTTGGCGAGGCGATTGACGCAAGCATTCGCAGCCAAGTCGTCTCCCGTCCGCAGACATGATTGAATTAAATTCTCGTATTGTAGCCATAGATCTGCCTTCTCGGAACCCACGAGCAGCGTCTTGAGAGGCGACGACGACACGGTCGAGGCCGAGCTGCGCAGAATCGCTGGAGCTTGCTGGGACAGTGCCAGCGCTCCCGCTGGTGGCAGCTCGGTTGGGGGACGGAGTACCGAGGGCGCCATTGATAATGTGTCGAGATTCAGAATGGGGATGGGCAAGGAGGATGTTGTCGCGATGGGATGTTGTTGCGTCGAGACCTCGTCAATGGGCTGTCAATGGATGGGAGCAGTGAGCGGACACCGTGCGCAACCGAGCAGCTCGGGAAGCTCTCGTCCAGGGGGCGGTCAACGCCAAGCAAATCACAGCGTGTGGTCCATGGGCCAGGCAGGCTGAGGTGGCCCAGCCCAGGCTGGGAATGCGCCGGCGCTGCGGCGTTTTGTTTGTTCCGACTTAACACAGTGTCAGCTCGCAAGCACAGTTACTGTGCAGTGACGTGCTGCGCCTGAGCTTGTGCATCCCTCACCATCTGGATCACGGTCTTCGCCCTATTGTCAAATCGAGTCGCAGGAGGGGCAGAATCGAACGCAACTTTCGACACAGAACGCCCTTCACTAGGACTTCCTTAAGCCCCCCGACAAGATGCGTTTTGCAGCATCAGACTTTATTATTTCCAACCCAACCCTGCGCCGCTGAACCCCGCCCGCGCCCCCGTCCCACGATTCACAGCCCACGATTCACGATCCACGATCCGGTCCACGATCCGGCCCACGATCCCACCCGTCGCCCCCGACGACTGCAACACATCGATCTCATATCTGGTCTTGACGCCAGCTAATGCGCACCGGGACTTTGGACAGACACCCTAGGCAGTGATATCCACTCACTTCAACCATGTGCGCCAATCTGCCACTCCCAGCGCCGTGCCCCAGCCTCCGTGCTGACACCATGCGAAACCAGGTTCGAGAAGTCGCTGTACGACCTCATCCGAGGTCTGCGGAACCACAAGGGCAATGAGAGGGAATATATTCAGAACTGCCTGAAGGAATGCCGCTCCGAAATCCGCAGTCAGGATATGGGTCGGTTCTGCCATCACCCCCTCCACGGCCTGCCAAGCTGATCCCGGAGATGCAGACGTCAAGGCCACCGCCTTGCTCAAGCTCGTCTACCTCGAGATGGTCGGGCATGACATGTCCTGGGCTTCGTTCCATGTCCTCGAGGTTATGTCGTCGCAGAAGTACCACCAGAAGCGAGTTGGATATCTTGCCGCCGTACAGAGCTTCCGTCCCGATACCGATGTCCTCATGATGGCAACAAACCTGCTGAAGAAGGTGGGTAGCGCCGGCATCATTGGGGACCACCGGCTGACACTGTTCAGGACGTCGCCGCTTCATTACCAACCATCATCGCCCTCCCGATTGCCGCCCTTCCTCATCTCGTCACCCCCTCCCTCGCCATGTCACTTCTCGGCGATCTGCTCCCGCGCCTGAGCCACTCGCACGCCGCCATCCGGAAAAAGACGGTTGTCACGCTCTATCGGTTGGCTTTGGTATACCCCGAGGCGCTCCGTGCGTCATGGCCGAAGATCAAGGAGCGCCTGATGGATCCAGACGAGGACTCGAGCGTCACGGCGGCTATCGTGAATGTGGTATGCGAGCTGGGATGGCGGAGACCACACGACTTCCTCCCGCTCGCCCCACGGCTGTTCGAGCTACTGGTTGACGGCGGGAACAACTGGATGGCGATAAAGTTGATCAAGCTTGTAAGACAGCCTGTGCCTAGAATGGAGATATGGCCTGACAGTGCTTTAGTTTGCGACCCTTACACCCCTCGAGCCGCGGCTGGTCCGGAAGTTGCTTCCACCATTAACAAACCTCATCCGAACCACCCCGGCCATGTCTCTTCTTTACGAGTGTATCAACGGGATCATCCAAGGCGGGATTCTTGGCGACGGAGAGGATTTCTCAGCAAGGGAAGAGGTTGCTTCCCTCTGCGTCACCAAGCTACGCGGCATGGTCTCCGTCAATAGCGACCCGAATCGTAAGTTCTCGTCCTGGGCCCATTACAGGCGTCAGACGCTGATGAGCACTCACAGTTAAATACGTGGCGCTCCTGGCGTTCAACCGGATTGTTGTCACCCATCCGTTCCTTGTTGCGCAACAAGAAGACGTCATCCTAGAATGCATCGACAGCGAGGACATCACAATCAGAATAAAGGCCCTCGACCTGGTGCAGGGCATGGTCAGCAGCGACAACCTGGTGTCAATAGTGAGCCGCCTGATGAGGCAGCTCAAGGCATCGTCTGCTGCGCTCAGCCAGCAGCAAAACGGCCCCGGGGGCCCTGGCGCCGAAACCGACTCGAGTGACGAGACAAACATGGATACCAGACGGCGCCGGAAGACGCCAGAACCCGCGCCGCCTCTGCCGGAGGACTACACAGTCGACGTGATCGGTCGAATTCTGAGGATGTGTTCTCAAAACAACTACGCTAACATGGTGGATTTTGATTGGTATATTGATGTTTTGACTCAGCTCGTCCGGATCGCTCCCCCGCCGCAGGCGAGAGGCTCGGACCTGGACACAGCTATCTCGAAAACACAGGGTGATGTTTCCGAAAAGATTGGCAACGAGATCAGGAATGTGGCCGTGAAGGTCAAGGGTATCAGGGCGGCTGCTGTGCGGGCGGCAGAGCTCGCCATATCCCGGATGGATTCCGAAATCTCACCCTCACGCCCGGTCGTCTCAGGGGCACTTAAGCCCATCGCGTGGACAGTAGGGGAATACGCTTTCCAACTGCTGTCCCCTGATGATACCCTACGGTACTTGCTGGATCTTATTCCCCGGATCGAATATCCGGAGGTTCTGGCGACGTGTCTGCAAGCTCTGTTAAAGTTGTTTGCACACGTTGCCGGAGACGACCAGGCACTATGGACACCAGAGAGAAAATCGAGCACGTCATTACTGATGGCTCGAGTTATCCACGTCTTGGAACCCTTCGCGTTACATCCGTACCTAGAGGTTCAGGAGCGGGCGGTTGAGTTTATTGAGCTGCTGAAGCTCACGGCTGAAGCGGCTGCCAGCCAAGCCGCATCCACGGACGAGGTCCAGCAGGATCCGCCATTGCTTCTTACACAAGCCATCCCGTCTCTCTTTGCCGGATGGGAGCTCAACTCTGTGGCGCCGGGAACTCAGCAGAACGTACCAATACCGGACGACCTCGACCTGGACGAGCCCATCCATCACGATCTCAACAGGCTATTGTCACAAGCGGACTCGTTGATGCTTCCGGCGCAGGCTGACGACGAGTTTGAAGCCTACTACAACCAAAAGCCCGCGGCAACGAGCATATCCAGCGAGCCTGCCATCAACCGGCTTGTCGAAGCGCCGGAAGAAGCCGCCGGGTCCTACCAGCAATCCGAAGAGACCTACCTCGACCCCGACATCATTGCCCGCCGGAAAGCAGACCGCATGGAGCGGTACCGCGACGACCCCTTCTACATCCCCGACTCGGCCGGCCGGTCAACGCCGATCCACACCATCCTCCAAAAAGAAAACGGCCCCGACCTCGACATCGACTCCATCCCCATCATGCAACTCGACCTCACCCACTCCGGCCGCGCCACCCCACAACAACAACACAAAGCCCCCGCCACCAAACCCAAACCCCGCCAACGCATCATGGTAGCAGCAGACGAAACCCTCTTCCCAACCACCACCACCAGAAACGGAAGCGGCCTCTCCACACCCCGCACCCCGCACGACTCGGACAGCGCGTCCGCCTCAGCAGCAACAATCAAAAAACTCAAACAACAATCCCTGCTACAAATCACATCCAGCCAGCTGGACGACCTGACCCTCCTCGGCGACACAACCCAAGCCACCGGGGCGGGGACAGGCGCGGGGAGGAACGGCGGCGGGCTGGCGCACGAGCGGCAGCAGCGCGAGGAGGCCGAAATGGCGCTCGCGCTCAAGGAGGTGCAGAGGCTCAGGCTGGAGATGCAGAGGGCTAGTGAGAGGGTGCAGGTCGCGCAGGGGGTGCCGGTTGAGGGGGTTGTTGTTGGGAGGAAGAAGAAGAAGGTTGCGGCTGGTGGGGGGAAGAAGGTGGGTGCTAAGGGGGTGGGGGAGGGGGGGGATAAGGATGGGTCTGGTGGAGGGGAGGCGGTGGAAGGGAAGGTGAAGAGGAAGAAGAAGAAGGTTGTTGCGGAGGGGGCGGGGGTTGGGGCTGGTGAGGAGGGGAAGGATGTGGATGCGGCTGCGGCGGTGGTGAAGAAGAAGAAGAAGGTTAAGAGGGTGGTCAAGTTGGATGAGGGTGATGGGCCTGCTGCTGCTCCTGAGGGGCTGTGAGGGACGGGGTGGAGGTGGAAGTTGGTTTCTGTATGGATGGATCCAGTTGGTAGAAGCGACGGAGCAATCAATCAATCAAGCAAGCAAGCAAAACGAAGCAATTGCAAAGACAACTGGAACTCCTCACATCCGTACATTATATGTATGTATCCACGTCTTTCATGAAGGTGATCTATTCTCTATTCCCAAACGAACCAAAGCCCATCACATCACGCAGCAGGCGAACCCCCTCCCCCTTCCCGCCCTCCACCACATCCCCCTCCTTACCCTCCCCCTCCCCCTCCAACTTCCCCCACGCCGCCCGATTCCTCTTCCCCTCGCCCCCACCAACACTCTTATACTGATAACCCCTCGCGCGCGGCCTCTCGCCCACCCCCTGTGGAAACTCGGGCTCGTACGCCAGCGCAAACGCGCGTGCCGCCGCCTCAAACCTGTCCTCTCCCTCCGCCAGCGCGGCCCGCACGCCTGCAAAAAAAGACGACAGCACCGCATGGTTGTGCACCTGCAGCAGCGTCCAGCCAAGCATCTCGCGCGCGGCGAGGAGGTGGTGGACGAAGGCGCGGTGGTGGGAGGTGCAGGCGTAGCAGGGGCAGTTGGGGGTTAGCGGGGCGAGGGAGGTTGCATGGTGCGGGAGGGAGAGGTCGATTGCGAGGGGTTGGGGGGCTGAGATCTCGTGAGATGAGGGTTCTGGGGAGGGGGAGGGGGGGAAGGTGAAGGAGAGGGCGAGGCCGGCGTCGGAGATGGTGTTGATGAAGGGGAGGACGAAGAGGTCTGCGCCGAGGGCGATTTGGCGGAGGATGTGGTGCGGTGTGGGCGGGTTGGCGAGGGAGAGGCGCGGGAGGGGGAGGAGGGTTGGTGCGTGCTCGGCTAGGTCGGGGAGGAGGTTTGGGTCGTAGATGGCGAGGCCTGAGAGTTGGCCTGTTGGAAGGTAGTCCTCGGCGAGGCGGGAGATGTATTCCCATTGGATGGAGTAGGAGACGGGGAGGACGGGGGCGAAGGTGGATGTTGGAGGGGTGGATGACTCGGCGAGCTCGGAGAACCACTCGACTACCCACTCGTCGGTGCGCTCGGCCATGCGCAGGGCACGCTTGGAGTTGGGGGTGATGGGGCTGTGGGTGAGGTCGGCGGGGGGGATGGCCACGTCGGGTTTGAGGGTCTGGACGGCGGACAGGTACTCCTTGGTGGTGAGGGCCTGGAAGCCGGTCGAGGTGAAGACGGACACGGAGGCGTTGGTGTTGCCCATGGGCGAGGGGACCGCGGGGAGACGGCGGGTGCTCAGCACGGTGGTGACGGACTGCGGCAGGGCGGTGAAGCTGTGCAGGCGGGTGTTGTGTATTTGTGTTGTGGGGGTGCTGTAGATAGGGGGTATCCTCTTGGAGTACTGCTGGGGACGCTCGATGACTGGGTGGGTGAGGTGAGTTAGTTTAAGTGATCTCCGAATACATGAA
>JAMAKR010000002.1:448356-499791 GCA_023628425.1 Chaetomiaceae sp. PYS4301M | reverse complement strand
AAATAAAGAAAAATAAAGAAAAATAAAGAAAAATAAAGAAAAATAAAGAAAAATAAAGAAAAATAAAGAAAAATAAAGAAAAATAAAATGAAAATGAAAATGAATGGACCATCACATACAGTCCTCCAACGCCATGTATGCCCCCGTCGCGGACAAGTGCTTGCCCACATTGTCGGGGGTGAGATGCGGCAGGGTGCCTCGAGATGTGGCGCCGATGAAGTTGGGCGTGTCGATGGGCTGTCTCCCCGCAAACGCCAGACGGCCGACCCGTGCTGCAGCACCGTCTTTCACGGCGGCTTTGAGAATGTCGAATCTCATGGCTTCCAACTCCAGATTTTGAGTGTCGACTGTCATTTTTGTGAGGGCGGTGATGTGGTGTTGTCTGGCTGCCCTGAAGTTCTGGAATGCCGCTTTGAAAATCCGCCCAATTCAGATGGGGCCCGAGTTTTCAGCAGCGAGCTCACTGGGCCCTGGCGTCCAGCAGCACGGAACACCCTTCCAGATTTGTCTGTTCCTGGCTCCACCAAGGATCCCAAACGCAAACCTGGCGTGGCAAAGAAAAAAGCGAAGCACCAGGTAATCCAACAATTCTCTCTCTCACTCCTGTTATTTTCTTGAACCTGGTTTTTTGTCTATGGATGCCAAGACAAATGTTTCCGCATCTGTGTCAACGTCAACGATGTAATTACGGATACGGCACAGTCCACCAGCAATATGCCGGCTAAACGGGAGCAATTCGTCTATCGAGGGTTTCCACCCACAAGCTGGAATCCCGCCCCGCCATGTCAGTAAAACAGGTTCCACCCCTGCCATACCCCGCCTGGCAAGGCTGGTTTCAGCGCTTCAGGAACGAGCATCCGAACAAGGATCAGACGATTGGCTGTGTCGTCGCTCCCACGGGTTTCTTGGCCCCCGCAATCCCGCATCAATCCCGCAACAATCCCGCAACAATCCCGTATTCGTCGGCGCCGTTTATAAGCCACCCGCCCGCTCTCTTGGGCGTCCAGATCCACCGCTTCCGGTTCCAATGCCGTAGTATCTGTTTTTGCTGCTCTCTCCCGAGGAGTGTAGCTCCTTCGCTCGTTCTCCCACCTTGTTGCCGGGCCTGATCCGGCAGCACACGCCCTTTTTCACTGATTTACGGCCTCTTGGCAGCGCATCCGAGCCATCCGAGCCATCCGGGGCCGACGCTTTCGACTGAGGTTGACTCTCGCTTCAGTATTCCGTAGATAGTTCCGTCCTACCAACAAACAGCGATCATGGGCGAAACAACAACCCAAATCCACGTCCAAACCCGCAGTGGAGAGCGTGGAGAGCGCCCCGATCCCACCGACTCGGATTCTACAGTGATCGGCACCGACCATCCCGATGCTCCGATCCAAGATGCTCCTCCGGTTGTCGAGGACCTCGAGCAGGACAGCTCGCCGCCAACACCCCGCTTCATGCAGGACGAGGGCTCCTGGAAGCGCTTTAAATGGGTTCCGTACCCCGTCCGCCGCGTGATCCGGGCCACGGCGAAGTGGGCTCAAGGCCCTCCGGTCCCTCATCGTTACCGGATCGAGCCATTCTTCCCCCTGGTGCAGCACGCTCCCATCGTGGTGCTCGACAAGTACCTGCCCCGGAAGCTGCACAGGGCCTTCGTCGTGTTCGGCTTCTTTGCCGTGTGGCTGCTGACCTTCGCCCTCGTCATGCGTGACGGTCTCGGTGCGGCCGCGATACCGGACTGGGGAACGCCCACCCAGATAACCTGCGGCGCGACCTATTGGACTTCGGGCAACTCGTGCGGCGTGGACGGCGTCGACTGTCGGCCCTTCAACGACGGCGGGTTCCCGTTCCGATGCCCGGCCAGCTGCTCGAGCTTCAAGGTCTGGAACCAGCGTGCTGTTGGGGACCAGGAGATCAACTACGCGCCGTTCATCATCGGCGGTCCGCCCGAAACCGGCGACGGGCCGGCAGTGTACCGCGGCGACTCGTTCATCTGCGGCTCGGCGATCCACTCGGGTGTCATCTCGGATGCGAATGGCGGCTGTGGCGTGGTGAAACTAGTCGGCCGGCAGGCCAATTACAACAAGACGACGCGGAACGGCATCTCGAGCATCGCCTTTGATTCCTACTTCCCACTTTCCTTCACCTTCGAGCCGGGCATCAAGTGCGACGCCCGCGACGTGATATGGTCGCTGCTCGCCATTTCCGTCACCTTCACTGCCGTCTACTCGCTGTTTGTCAGCTCGCCGGCCCTCTTTTTCTTCCCCGTCTTCATCGTTATCTACTGGACCGTCGGCATGGCCACCGACACCCCGAATCACCAAGACATACCCACGCTTTTCACCATTGAACTTGGGAGATTCATGCCCGCCATGTTTGTCGCCTGGGTCATGTACGACAAGATGGGCATCCGGAGAACGCTCAAGGGCCTCACCGCACAAGTCGAAAAGACAATTCTCTGGCTCGGCGCCGCCTGGGTCGGCGCCCTAACCAACTACACCCTCGACTTCATCCCAATCAGCCGCCTCACACCCCAAGACCTAAACCACCAACCGGGCGCGCGCGCCGCCCTCGCCATAATCATCATCATCCTCGCCGCCATCGCCGGCGCCCAAGTCTGGTTCTTCCGCCAAGAAGGCCGCCTGATCCGCAACCTGCAACTCTACATCCTCTTCCTCATCGCCATCATCATCTGCGTCGCGCTCCCAAACCTCAACCTGCGCATCCACCACTACATCCTCGCGCTCCTCCTCCTGCCGGGCACCGCCCTCCAGATGCGGCCGTCGCTGCTCTACCAGGGCCTGCTCCTCGGCCTGTTCATCAACGGCGTCGCGCGCTGGAACTGGGGCCCGTTTCTCGAGACGGACGATGCCCTGCGCGGGGATGGGCCGATGGGCACGGCGCTGCCGGCTATTGTGCCGACGATTGGTGCTAATGGGTCGAGTATTACTTTTGGGTGGGACGCGCCGCCGGGGAGGTATGATGGGATTAGTGTGCTGGTGAATGATGTGGAGCGGTTTCGGAAGTATTTTGATGATGGTGAGACGAGTAAGGTTGTGGAGAATGTGACGTGGGTGCGGGAGGAGGAGTTGGGGTTAAATGAGTATTTTCGGTTCGCGTGGATGGAGGGCAGCCAGAGGGGGGATTATACCAGGGCTGGGAAGTGGGATGCGGAGGGGAATTGGGTGCCGATGGCGCCTGGGCCGTCGAAGTAGAGGGGGTCGTCGAATAGAGGTGGGGGGTGGGCGGGATGAGTGAAGAGTGTGAGATATGTCTGGCTTCGGCGTTTGGCGGGGTGGTTGGGTATCTATTATTGAGTTATTGGTTTTGGAGCGGCAACGGCTTGAAGGGGGGTGTGGACGTTTGTGATTGATGCGGCAAGTCGGACGGAGGCTATGGTCGGATTCCTACAAGTTTCCTAGTGTTGGTGAAGTGGCGAGAAAACGAAAGCACGGCTGCATGATACCCTCCTTTGGCATAGTCGTAAATAGCACGGAATGAATTCGAGCATTAGTATCTTGACTTTATGAGATACTGTCCAGTCAAGGGTCGGTTTCCTATCTGTGTGTGCGCTTGGACGACATCCGGAGCAGCCTCCGGAGTCAGCTTACACCCGGCCGATCAAGCCCCCGCCCGGCAGCGGAGCATCGGCGGCCGTCTCCACTTCTCACTTCAACTTGTTCCAATTCTCAGCTCATCACCAACACTCATCACATTCAAGCAGCTCAGCCACGACCACATTAGTTTTAATAACAACTCTCAATAGAGAAATAGAACGGAAAAATAGAGACAGATAAAAAGAAAAGAGAAGAAAAATGCCGACCCGCATCCCCACAGAAGCCGACTTCACCCCAATCCTCTCAACACACCCAACCTACCGACAAGGCCAACCCAGCCCCATCTCCCTCGTCTATCCCAACCCGCCCGAGTCCACCACCGCCATTCTCCTCCTCTTTCGTAAGTCACTCATAACACCCCCCCTCCCTCCCCCACAACACCCCTCAACAAAACCAAAACAAAACTAAAAAATCCTACCCCCCCCAGACGGCCTAGGCGACACCCAAACCCCCTTCACCACCTTCGCCCGCGCCCTCTCCCTCCCAAACGTCCTCGCCATCTCCATCCGCGGCACCGCACCCCTGCCCCCCCTCTTCCTCGGCGATGCCGCCCCCCGCCCAGCCAGCAGCAGCACCTCAGAGGAGGAACAAGGCAGCTACCACTGGGGCGACGACATCACCTTCTCCTCAGCATCAGGTGAAATTGACCCCGATCCTGGTTTCGAGACCGCGCGGCGGTGGGTGATGGAACGGCTTATCGGGGAGGTTTTGGTGGGGAGGTGTGGGTGGGGGGTGGGGGATGTGATTTGTTTTGGGTTTGGGCAGGGGGGGAGTTTGGGGTTGGGGTTGGCGAGTTGGTTGCGCGGGGTGGGTGGTGATGAGGAGGGGAGGTTTGGGGGTGGGAGGGTGTTTAAGGGGGTTGTTTCTGTTGGGGGGGCGCTGCCGGCTTCGATGATTCCGAGTGCTGGGAAGGGGGGGAAGGCGAAGACGCCGGTGTTGGTTTGTTGTGGACGGGAGAGTGAGGCGGTGGATGAGGATGCTGTGGAGGTTTTGGAGAGGGAGCTTGAGCAGGTCCGGGTGGTTAGGTGGAAGAGGGGGGATGATGGTATGCCGAGGAATCGGGAGGAGGTGTTGCCTTTGATGCAGTTCTTTGCTGAGCGGTTGAGGAGTGGCTGGCTCTGAGTAAGGGGGCGCTGGGGGTGGCTAGTTTGTGGTGTTGGCAGATATCCAGATTTGGAGTTTACTTGACAGGGGCTCAGAATAAGGAGAAAGTTAGAGGTGTAAAAGCTTGCTGATTATTTCAGTGATGAGACCAATAATACCATGGATGGATACTCGGTAAAGGAAAAACGAACTAACTCAATGCTTCGTGGGTAAAACCAGGCAATCTCTTCTGAGATAGACCAGCGTGGAAAGCAGCAAACAACCGTTAGCAACTCGTCCCACGTTCCCGCCACCATTCCCCATGAAGGCCAGATAGACAGCAAAATCCCTTTCCATAGCAAACTCTTCGTTCCAATACGTGATCCGCCACCAGGTACGCCGCTCGCCGTGCAGCACATTCCGCAACCTCCTCCTGATCCCTGGTCCTTTTGTCAATGTCTCGGCGCCATCCTCAGTTGGCCAAGTTCGGAGTCCCTCCCCAAGAATCCTGCTGCTCAATAGTTGCTGGTTTCCTAAGGTCGTTTCCATGCGCGTGGCACCTGCCCCCGTGCTCTATTCTATCGGAGAATTCGAAAGTCGTCCACAGGCTCCCGCATCTCGTCGATCTCCGTCTGCAACCGTTCGTCGAGGTGCATCGTCATGCCCAAAACTCTGCGAAACGGGCCCGAATACTTCTCAAGCGCCTTGATGACTCTGGGGGTTTCGTATGGACTTATCCCGTCCCGCCTTAGCCACCCCAAGGACTGATCGATTTCCAGAATTTCCTGCATCTGCTTCCATCTCTTTAGGCTGGTGGAGCCAGTGTCAACCAGGTCCTGCTTCACAGCATTGGCCATCGATACGACGTTGTCCAGCTCCTCCATCGCTTTGCCGCATTTTTCTCGAAGCCGCTCGAGGTCCTCAACCCGGAACTGTCGAGCATCCAATAAGTCCTGGGCAAAGCACATAAGGCCCTGCAACGCGACGAAGCGCATGGATATCTCGCGCCAAACGCCAACGTACTCGTGAAGTAGATTCTCGATGTTACGCCTGGTGGAATTTCGGCTCACATTCTTTCTGAGCTCTGAAACCATGTCGACGAAGTCTTTGCGGTAGTTTGCGCCTCCCCAGGACTTGTGGTCGAAGAGATGGCCAGAACGGTCAATCCCAAAGTCGTCATGGTGAATCGATCGTTCTTTGAGGTCCTCAAGAAATTCAACTGAGCCAATTGCCGCAAAAACGACATCCCTGGCAGTGGTCTCAGGATGGATTCCGTGACGGCGAAGGTCTCCCGGTCCCCAAATACCGGCCAGGCTGAGAATCTTTTCTCGGTCTGGATGCTGGGTCCATGGCGAACTGGGCTTCAGGGGCTCGGGATGAGCCGGCTCATTGGCAGTCGCAGTGTCAGTCATGTCGGAATCGTCCTCCATTGCGCCGGCTTCTGGCTCGTCGTTCTCTGGCTTCATATCATGAACATCCAGATCAAAAAACAAGACGTCCTCGTCCTCTATCTCACGATTGGCTTTGCTGGATGACTCCAAAGGGGGAGATTCGGTACCTGCAGGAACCAGATCGGGAAGGGAACCAGAGTAGGGGAACCGGGGATACTGTGACGAATTCGATGATAGCGTCTCAGGCTTTGAGAGATTGTTGGGTAAAGAACTAGGCCGCAATATTGCGGGAAGTTGGCCAAAGGTTGGAGAAGTTTGATCGCGACACTCAGAGGTCTGAGGGCCGTGGTTGATTGTTTTCTTTGAGGTGGAGCTGTGTGCTTTTTGTCTTTGCTGGCGAGCGTGTTCAAGATCGTGATCCCGGGCTGGTAGGAAAGGGATGAAGTTTTGGAAACTGCTTTCCACGGTCAGTTGTTTGAACTCATCGGCAAGAAACAGAATGGTATGTATTCTAAGAGTCAGACTCCAGGCTTTAGAAAGCCAGAGATTGGAAAATCAGGCGATGGGGATTCGAGTTGAAGGCCTCAGAAACCCAGGAATCCAGGAGAAGGACAGAAGCGGAAAGGAGGCGGGAGAACGGCGTGCAAAACAAACCCGAAACGAAAAGAAAAACATGATCAAGTCCAGAGAAAAAGGAAGGAGCGGGAGAAAGCCCAAAAGCGAAAAGCAAAAACCTTACCTCTCTCAAGTTTCTCGCCTTTCGGGTGACCGGCTCAGTAGCAACAGTCCAGTTCTTTCGGCGTCTCAACAAGCTCTTGAGTTAATGAGGTTGCCGAGATGGAAGTGGAAGTCGAATAAATCTCAGTGGTCGAGTAGGGCGAACATGACCCGGTGGCAGGTCGCGTCAGTTCCAAGAACCAACCCACTCTCTGTCGGCGAGAAACGCGCAGCAAGACGATCAGAGATTAGAGGGTGGTAGGAATGAGCAAAATTGGCGAAGGGAGGGAGATTTAGTAGTCCTGCCAATTTGACCGGGTGGTGCTTTTTGTTGTCGCTCATGAGGTCACTTTGTAATGCGCTCTCTCCCTGTTGGCTGAGTGGGTAGGTCGAGAGGGCGGAGGGTAATGCGTAAAGGTGATGGGTGGTTGGAGGGAGGAAGAAGTTGTAGAGAAATTGTAGATGGAAGAGGTGGCAGGTTTTGAGAATCCGGATACTGGGTGAAGGCGGAAGAGGTGGGATAGGTAAAGAGGTGGGAAGAGTGGGAGGAGGTGGAAGGCCGGCAAGGTTGAGAATGTTTGGAAAGGTGGAAGAAGTAAAGAAGTGGGAAGAAAAGAGGTGGAAAAGGTGGTAAAGATGGCAGAGGTCAGGAACAGAGTTGGCAGATAGATTGAAAGTAAGTCGGTGCCAGGAAAGTCATCAAACCAGAAATTCCCTTTGATGAAAGACCGAAGGTGTCTGTCTGCTCCCAAAGTACCTGAAGGAAGCAAACCCGAGGACCAGGGCAAGCATTGATGTAGAAGTTCCAGCACGCACACTTCCAACGGCGGCCACCCCCAAGTGGCCTAGTGGTCATCAAGGGTGGCAGCCAAAATTCCCCGGGGCTTTTCCTGGCGAAACTCTCGGTGTCACGGCACCGAGAGGTCGCCAGTTCGATCCCCTAGAGCCCCGGGGATAAAATTCTTTGTTAAGCCCTCTACAGGGTTTCGTAGCTGGTTGCTCCCCCAAAGGGGGGAGTGGCCAGTGAGCTTTTGCCTTTTTTCTGTCTCTGACTTATCTATCTTCTTTTTCAAGACTGGGTTGGCGGAGCTCTACGATCTCGGTCCAAGTCTAGATAAAATACACTCCATGATTTAGGTATTGATGGAGAGCATGGGACTGAGAGAGTTAGGACAAGAAAGCAGAACCTGTGACTGAAAACTACACTGCCCCCCAAGAAAGACTTGCGAGATTAAACAACAGGCGGAGAGAAAGAGGCTTGCTTCTTTATAGCAGCAGAAGACGAAAAAATGAGTAACAGAGTGCGAGGCAGGCAGTTAATCACCCTAGGCCAATTCAGCCCCAATAACTGCGCCAGAATGTCTTCCATAACAACAAACAAGTTGGCCGGTCAAGAACTGTTTACACCCCCTTTAACATCTATCAACCCCACCCCCCATCATCATCACACACACACTCTCTAACTCAAACCTCAAAAATCTCCCCGATCCCCTCTCCCCCACCCCTCCGATTCTCTACCAGATCCAGCCTCCACCCCTCCCAGTTCTTCAACGACCTCTTGACCTCCTTGATCCGCTCGATCCTCTTCTTCTGCTCCTCTTCCTGCGCCCGCCGGAACGCCTCCTCGTCAAACTCCAAATCATCATCCTCCAGCAGATCGTCATGATGACCGTGCTGATGATGATGATGGGGATGTCCATGATGACCAGGACCACCACCACCAGCGGCGCCCGTCAACGCGTTCAGCCCGCTCGTAAAGAAATCACCCAGCCCACCCCCACCACCAGGAGGCCCCTTCCTCGCGGCACCACCACCCAAATCAACCGTCTCAAACCTCCCCCCGACCCCGACCTCATCAGGCCCAACCTGCATCTCCTTCCTCTTCTCCTGCCAAATCCCCCTCCTGAGATCCGTATTCTCCGTCTCGAGCTCCCTAACCCTCCCCTCCAACCTCCTCCTCTCCTCGTCCTCAAGCTCATCAACCCCCTCATCATCCCCGCCCCCCTGCGCGGCATCCGCCTTCCTCAGCCTCAAATTCTCCGCCTCAACCCTCTCCACCCGCTCTTTCAACCCCCCCACCTCCTTCTCAGCTTTCTCCTTCTCCCTCCTCAACGCCTGCGTCCGGCCATCCTGCTCTTTATGCAGCGTCGTGAGCGTCGCGACCTTCTTCTCGAGAGCGTCAACCTTTTTCGCGAGCTCGTCCCGCGCGGCGGTCGCGTCCGCGGCTTGTTGTTCGAGCGAGCGGAGTTTTGTCTCGGCGGAGGCGCGTTCGGAGCCTTCTTTGACGGCCTTTTTGGATGCGTGGTCCAGCTCGAGCTTGACGTCGTGCAGCTCGCGCTGGGCGAGGCCCGCGGCGGTTTCGGCGCGGGCGAGTTTTTCTTCGAGGGCCGTGATTTGCTCTGAGGGGGAGGAGGCGGAGAGGGAGAGGCGCTCGACTTTGGCGCGGAGGCGGGACATTTCGAGTTCCATTGTTTCGATGGTGGCGGATTTGCTGCGGAGTTGGGCTTCAAGTTCGGTGGTGTTTGTGGTGGTGGTGGTCGGTGGTGGGTTGGACATGGAGATGGAGGGGGAGGCGCCGTGCCGTCGGGTGAGTTGGGCTTGGAGTTGGGCGTTTTGGCGCTGGAGGGCGGCGAGGTCGGTTTTCTGGGGGTGTTAGCGAAACAGGAACTCCTTTCTTCTCCAAACGTTTCTGTTGTAAAGCCACAGATCAAACACAGCAACATACCAACTTCTCAACCTCCCCCCCACCCCCACCACCAACAGCACCACCCTCCGCCTCCCTCAGATCCGCCAACTCCCCCTCCGCCTTCTGCCACCTTCTCTCCGCATCCGCGGCCTCCTTCCCCAGCGCCTTATTCTCCCGCTCCAGCTCCTCGATCCGCAGCACATGCTTGCGGTAGATATCCGGCGCTGTCTCGCCCTCGGGGCTAAACAATCCCAACCCCGCCCCGCTGCCCAAATTAGGCGATAGCGGCAGCGAGACACTACCCTGTCTGAACGAGGTCGACCGCGCCTTGGACTGCTGCGCGAGGGAGGGCGTCGACGACGACTGCTCAGGGGAGGTGGGCTTCAAGTCGGCGACGACATCGTCCTCGGCAACAGCGGGGAACTCCTCGGTGGGTTTTTCTTCCTCTTGCTGTTGTTCCGGCTCCTGCTTCTCAGGAGGGGCGTCGTCTGTGGCGGCCGGCTCGGCGACGGCTGGGGATGGCGGGGCGTCGTCGTCAGCGGGCGTTGGGGCGGGGGCTGACGCTGCTTCGCCCTTCTTGCTGGCGCCGCCGGCCTTTTTGGCCTTTGACTTTCGCATTTGCTCGAACTGGTCATTGTCAGGGCCGTCAGCATCCGAACCCAAGCTAGGTGATATGGCAATGGAAGGGGAGGGTAATTAGGTAGTTACCTTCTTCTTGGCCGCGGCCACCTTCTCGGCTTTGGCCTTGTCTTCGTCCATGTTGGGCAATGTTTATAGACCGAACCACCCGAGTTAAAGTTACTATTGCCGGATCTGAGTGAAATGCGCGGTGGGTTTGGACGACAATATCGAGCCGAGTACTTGTTGTGTTGATGCTGTTGTCACACAATGCGATGCGAGGTGGCAGTTCCAGCTTCCAACCAGACGAGAGCACTCCATGACCGACAAGGTGTCTTTCGCACTGTGCGTACGGGACCCCACAATAGCTGCCCTGTGCATCGACCGACCCCTGTCTGGCCGCAGGGGTGCTCACTCCGGACACAGTGACCGACTTACTTTCACCAGGGAACAACACACACACACACACACATCTTCGACAGACAGTACACTTTCACTGCATAGAACCCGAGCATTGAATGGCACGCATGAAGTCTATTTGCTTCAAAAATCATAAGGCGGCTGTTCGTAACTGACAACATCAGGCATAACCTTTCCGACGGCCGTCTCGGCCTCGGACCCATTTTTTCCTTTTCCTCCCCCAAAATATGTCTATCGATATATTTCCCGCATGTCGCATCTGCTCGCTAGATATACGCATCCTCCCCGTCACCCTTCTTCTTCTCCGTTTAGACGAGCTGCTGGAAAGCACGGTTGAGGGGCGAGCGGATGTTGGGCACGTCCTTCCAGAAGTCGACGGTGGCGGCCGCGCGCTTGGCAACACCCTCAGGGGTGAACTCGAACTTCTGTTGGACGCAGACAGGTCAGTAAGCAGAAAATACACAGGTCGATCGGGATCACTTGCCTTGTAGACATCCAGGTACGCGCCGGAAGCACCGAAGCGGTTCAGGCCGAACTGCTCGTGCGTGTACCTCTCCCAGCCCATGGTGCTCATGACCTCGACGGACATGGACGGGATGCCGTCGGGCAGAACGCTGAGGCGGTACTCCTTGGACTGGACATCGAACACCTCGAAGCAGGGGATCGAGACAACACGCGCCTTGAGGTTGTGCTTCTCGGCGAGCACCTTGACGGCGTCGATGCAGATGCACACCTCGGAGCCGGTCGACACCAGGGTGACGTCGGCGCCCTCCTGCTCGTGGAGGACGTAACCGCCCTTGATGGCCTTGTCGACGAGAGAGCCCTCGAGCTGCGGCAGGTTCTGGCGCGAGAGGGCCATGATGCTGGGGGTGTGCTTGGACACCAGGGAGACGTAGTAGGCAGCGCTGGTCTCGTTGCCGTCGGCCGGGCGCCAGACCATGCAGTTGGGCAGAGCACGGAAGTGGGCCAGGGTCTCGATAGGCTGGTGAGTAGGGCCGTCCTCGCCGAGGCCGATCGAGTCGTGGGTGGCAATCCACAGGGCGCGAACCCGCGAGAGAGCCGACAGACGGACGGCGCCGGCGGCATACGAGACGAAGTTGAGGAAGGTGCCGCCGTAGGGGATGACGGTGCCGTAGGCAGCCATGCCGTTCATGATGGCGCCCATACCGTGCTCACGCACGCCGAAGCGGATATAGCGGCCGGCATAAGTGCCAAGGCCAGTCGAAGGGGGCTGGAAGTCGATGGCGCCCTTCCACCGGGTCAGGTTGGAGCCCGTCAAGTCGGCCGAGCCGCCAATCAGCTCGGGGATGGCGTCAAAGATCTTGTTGATGACCGTCTCGGAAAGCTTGCGCGACGCGACAGCCGAGTCGGCGGGGGTATAGGTGGGGAGGTGCTTCTCCCAGCCCTCGGGGAGCTCACCGCGCAGGCGGCGGGCGAGGTCGTCGTGCTCAGCCTTGTACTGCTCGGCGTACTTGGCAAACAGCTGGTTCCACTCCTCCTCCAGGGAGGCGCCCTTGGCGGCCACCGCGTTGCAGTTGTCGTACACCTCCTGGGGCACGATGAAGCTCTGGTCGGGGTTGAAGCCGAACCTCTCCTTCAGCTGACGGATGTCATCGGCCTTGAGGGGCGAGCCGTGCACGCCGTGGGTGCCCTGCTGCTTGGAGCCGAAACCAATGATGGTCTTGAGCTTGATGAGGGTGGGCTTGTCCTTGACCTCCTGGGCCTGCTTGATGGCGGCCTCCATGCCGGCGAGGTCGTGGTCGCCGTCGTCGACCGTCAGGACCTGCCAGCCGTACGACTCGTACCGCTTCAGGACGTCCTCGGTGAAGGCCTGGTTGGTGTCACCGTCAATGGTGATGTGGTTGTCGTCCCAGATGGCAATGAGGTTGCCGAGCTGGAGATGGCCGGCCAGAGAGCAGGCCTCGGACGAGACACCCTCCATCAAGCAGCCATCGCCGAGGAAGCAGTATGTGTAGTTGTCAACCAGGTCGAAGCCGGGCTTGTTGAAGACGGCAGCGGTGTGCGCCTGGGCCATGGCGAGACCAACGGCATTGCTAATACCCTGGCCGAGAGGGCCGGTGGTGACCTCCACGCCGGGAGTGTCGTGGGCCTCGGGGTGGCCGGGGGTGATGCTGTCAACGGTCTAGGGAGCACAATGTCAGACACCAGGCACTCTACACAACGCAGCGGGGGAAACTCGGTAACCTACACGGAAGGCCTTCAGGTCGTCCATAGAGACGGCGTAGCCGTAGAGGTGGAGGAGGGCATACTGGAGCATGCAGCCGTGGCCGTTGCTGAACACATGGTGTCGTCAGCGTCGTTTGGTCCAACATCACCGATGAGCTCGAGCAGCCCACTCTGTGGGGGGGGACTTACGAGAGGACGAAGCGATCCCGGTTGAGCCACTGAGGGTTCTTGGGGTTAAACCTCATGAATCTGTTGAAAAGAACGTGGGCAATAGGTGCCATGCCCCTAGAATGGGGGTTAGCGTCGTGCGGTCCGGGATCGGCGGCCAACGAAAGCTGCCAGCTTTTTTTGCGCTGTTGGGAAACTTACATGGGCGCGCCCGGGTGGCCCGAGTTGGCGTGGGCGGTCGCATCGGCCTGGAGGTTGGAAATTCCTGAGTGAGTGAATGCTCATTTGCTTCATTCCATTGACATGCGCCGTGATAATCTCGAGAGTTGAGAGCGCAAGCCTCTTCCTCTCTCCCTCAGCTCTGTGTTCCATCTGCTTCCCGCATGTTGATGGTGGGGCAGAAAGAGACGCTGCTGGTTTGGCGGGGGCGGGGTTCTTTTTTTTTGTTGAGAGGGGCAGCAACTTACCGCCAACACGCGGATCGTGTTGATCGCGAGCTGATCTACTTCAGAGTAACCCATTTTCGCGGTGTTCTGGACTGGTTCAGGCGTGCAAAAGGGTCGGTCTTGCTTGAGGCAGAGGCTTGGAGAGAGATGCGAAGGGGAGAAGAGGGAAAGGGCGGGAGAGTCGAAGAAGGTGGGGTGTTTTAGTTTTATCTTATGTGAGTGCAAGGAACCCGCGTTGGGGGTTGCTCCCGGCACTCTTTTGGGATCAAGGCAGGTGGGGTCGTTTCTTCTCCCAGCAACACCCCAGCGACCCAAGTGCTGGGAAGCTGCGAGCTGCTATCAACCATCAGGCTCTCTTCTGGTTCGCCCGGATGAATGCCACGGTGGAGTTATTATGTGACTCGGGGTGAGCTCGACCGGTTCAAAAGCCCGCCGCCGTCTGATCTGTGTTTTCCCATCCTTTTGCCCCTCCGTTGCCCCTTGTTGCCCCCATGACGGCGGGTGGGTTCCTAGCATCGGAGCAGCAGCGGGGCGCTCTGACGTCGAGGACTGGTGCGACGGTGCCGTCGATCCCGCTGCTCGCTCCTCCGTCGCACGCTGCTCTCACATACACCACGGAGTACACAACCACGAGATGCTTTTGCTTATCAAGGTTGAAATTGCGATGAGGAGGAGGGGGACATCCCGAGGAGACATTGTGTGGCTGCGATGACCAATGCCAACGCGTGGCTGCCAAAGCAGACATGACAACGGCCTTGCTCATGCTCACTCAGCACCTGAATCTCCGCGGTCATCCGAATTACCCCCCAACCCATCGACAATGGTCGGTCCGTATCGGTGCGGGCTTTTCATCCCATGCCAAGGCATATCTTGGGGGGTCTTCTGAGAAAGACCCTTCTTCGTGATCTCCGGGCTTTTGCAGACCGACTTGAGACTGGGGTTGTGTCTGTAATGCGACACGTCTTGGGCTTGCCGCTTGCGGACGTTGTTTCATCGTGTGGCGGGGCGCAGAAGCTGCCGTGCCCATATGCTTGCGCCGGCGAGCTTCATTGGCCGCACCTTCGCATCCATGTGCTGGCTCACTGTTTTATTGTTTCTAGATGCAACTGCGCATTGACACTCGATTGCAGGTTGTGGCATTGGAATGTCTCGGTTCCTGCGCGATGAGGAATACGAGGGAGGTGAATCATGAGGACGCCTCAGGTTTCGACCAGACTGGGAGTTGGCACTTCCTCAGCTCGAAGTGGCCAAACATGAGAAGTTTGGCAAAGCTGGAAAGGTAAGGGTTAGGGTCTGGGCTCAGTCTCTTAAATTTTCAGGTGGGGTCCTCTTGGGCTTCGACATCGGCGCGGTTTCATGGCACATTGGCACCGCACAAACACAACTCAGCCTTGGAGAATGAATTCAGCCTAATTCCAGGATTGCATTTCCACGCGGCATCAATGGACCCTGAACCTCCACTGTGAGATGAGGCTGAACACATCCAACACACCAAAACAAGCAATATCAAAATAAACCCAAGATTTAACCAGGAATCTAGAAATCCGATCCAGGATGACTGGGAAGAAAAGGTCCGCTCCCAGGGCTGCAAAGGCCAAGTCCAAGTCCAACGTCAACAATTCCAAGACCAAAAAACAGCCAAAAATTATCCCAGTGCCTCAAGCCCAAGATGATATCGACCAGAAGCAGACGCTATCCGACGATGACCGAAAACACCAACAACGTGTCGTGGATGTGTTCCGCCACGCCTTTAGCGATGCCCTCTCTTCTCCGAGTCTGACAGAGACGCTGCAGTCGGTGAAACAGGCACTCTACGAACGAGACTTTGCGAGGGCCTTTGGTGATCCGGAGCACTTGGCCGTGTACGCCGCGAGATGGAGTCCGACGAGAGCCCTGTGCTATGCTTCGGTGTTGGATGGCATTGAGGAGCACCTGCAGCCGCTCGCAGCCTCATCCGCAGTCGACAGCGCAGAAACCCCCGATCAAGACGAAAATGAGGAAGATGCTACATCAGGGGATAATGTGCAGCATCTCAAAGTCCTTTCCATAGGCGGCGGCGCAGCCGAACTGGTCGCCTTCGGTTCCTTCCTCCATCAGCAGGAGTCCCCCTTATCAGGGTCCATCACCCTCCTCGACTCCGGCCCATGGGCCACCGTCGTGTCACAACTCACCGCAGCCCTGACCACGCCTCCTCCGCTGTTCAAATACGCCAGCGCCACCGCCAAACTCTCCAACGCGGCCATGGTCCCCCCTTCACACCTCACCCCGACCTTCCTCCAGCAGGACATCCTCGCCCTGGACAACCCCGACCTCGCCTCGCTCCTCGGCACCACACCACTCCTCGTCACCATCCTCTTCACCCTCAACGAGCTCTTCACAGCAGGCGGAATCGGCAAGACGTCCGCCTTCCTGATGAACCTGACAGCGACGATCCCCGTCGGCTCGCTGCTTCTCGTGGTCGACAGCCCTGGCAGCTACTCGGAGACCAGCATCGGCAAAGAAGCCAAGCGGTACCCGATGCAGTGGCTTCTCGACAGGATCCTGCTGGGCACGACGACGGGGCGGCCCCAGCCGTCCAGCGCCACTGGTCGAAGCTGGACCAAGATCGAGTCGCACGACTCGGTGTGGTTCCGGCTGGCTAGTGAGGGGCTGGACTATCCGATTTCGTTGGAGAATATGCGGTATCAGATGCACCTGTATAGGGCAGAGGATGCAGCGAGTTTGGAGGATGGGAGTGGGGATGAGGATGATTGATCGAATGGGTGGGATATATTATTCGGTCGATGCGGGTTTGCCCGATGCACATTGAACTACCTCCTCCTGGTATAATCAACGCCCTACGCCAACACCTACACTAACACCTACGCCCATACCAACTTCTTGATCGAATGCCCCAGCTGCTCCAAGAGCGTGGTATTCTTCCTGGCCTCGGCCAGCGAGATGATGTCGCCCTTCTCGATCAGCTTGGCCTCGTCCGGGTTCTTGCCCGCCATGCGGGGCTGGTTGAGGATCGCCAGCCTCTCGATCTCGGCCGCCACCAGCACCACTTGCTGGATCTCAGTGAGGCGTGTGATGGCGCCCGGCTCGTCCTGCTTCGCCTTGGCCATCGGGTCGGCGGCCGACGTCTGGCTGTGCAGCGCCTTGAGCGCGATCTTGCGCGGTGGAGTGGTCTGCGGCCGGCGGGAGAGGAACCCGGCGATGCCCGAGGTGGGTGGTGCCGACTCGGCGTCCTGCTTGGCGGCTTCGTCGGAGCTGTGGGCTTTGGGTGTGCCCGACATGGAAGAGAGCGACCGCGTGTTGACCCGCGTGATGTCGGTCAGCCCTGGCTTGTATTCGACGACCAAGCCGACGTTGCGCGCGTCGTCGGTCTGGGTGGGGGAGATGGTCGAGGTGATGTACGTGCCGAACTTGATCTTCTGGACGTGGGCCAGATCGACACGCTCAAAGGACGAGACCTTGTCCAGGTTCCAGTCGAATCTGCAGAGGTACAAGGCTACGTCGGTCAACAAGAGCACCGCCTCCTCCAGCGAGGCGCTCCGCACCGTGTCCGGCGCTTGCGGCGTGAGGAAGGTCCAGCCGCCGATGAACTCCTCCTTCTCGTCGGCCACCACGCGCTTCTGGCAGAGCTCGATGGCCTGCTGGCGCATGTTCTGCATCGACACGGCGGGGTCCTTGGTCATCATGGTGGCCTCGAACTCTTCAAACACCAGGGAGGTGACGTTGCCGAGCAGGAAGTCGATGCTGGCCTGGAGGAAGAAGTCGTTGAACATGCTAGGTGGATATCAGTACAGCTCTCAATCTCGCCGCATCGTACATAGCAACTCACCCATTGAACAACCGCGTCAGCGACAAGCCAGCGTCGGTCAGCGCGCCGCGGTAGTTTCTCTTTCTCGTGCGCGTATAGTCACCCTTCATGGCGCCTGTCGAAGCGTATTGCTTAGAGATAGCATCACCGTTATCAGCCCAGAGTGTGTTGAACCAGGAATTCTCCTGATCCTTCTGTACGGCCATGTCAAAGCCCTGCTCCTTGAGCTGCAAGTCCAGCATGTGTTTTGCAAACGAGCTTTGGCAGACGTTCGTCCGGTCCAGGCAGTCCATGCAGTTTGTCCGCAGCACACCCTTCTGCTGCTCAACGAGGCGGTCGTTCACCGACACAGAACTTCCAAAGCTGTCCAGCTGTGCACCCAAGATCTGCAAGAGGAACGAGACGTTCTCAAACTTCATGCCGCGGCAGACGGCATGGAAGTCAAACCACTCAAACCCAACCCTGGCTGCCCCAGCAGCGCTAGACGCCTCTTCCTCCTCCTCCTTGTTCAGCCTCTGGATGCTCCGCTCGTACAGGTCGCCGATCGGCGCCTCGACGCCGTGCTTCTCGACCAGGTTGACGACCTGCACGTCGCCATATCGCGCGCGCAAGCCGCCAAAGTGCTTTTTGAGGGCCGCAAAGTTGGCGTCGGGCGAGTGCCGCAGCACGGGCACCGGCTTCAGCGAGTACGGCGACTGGGTGAAGAAGAGCGGGAAGCTGCCCCTCGTCTGCACGAATGAGTACACCCTGGCCGTCGGGTCCCAGGCGGCCTCGGCAGGGGAGAGGAGCTGCTCTGTTTCGACTGAGTTGGCGACGTTGCCGTCCTCGTCGATGCCGCGGCGGAGATAGCGCAGACCGGCGCGTTTGGTGGAGCGCCGCGAGATGACGGTGATGTCGAATTTCTGCTCTGTGGGCCGCATGTCGGCCGTGGTCTTTTCTGGCGGGGATGGCGACGCGGCGCGGGACGAGGCAAAGTCGCTAAGCTCGACCGAGTCCTTGTGCGCGCCCTCGTCCACCTGCGGAGGGTGGCTGTCCACGACAAACGTCCTCTGCCCCACAAAGCCCTGCATCAGCGGCAGCGCGAGGCTGTCCGCCCCGGCGTCGATGAACGGCTGGATGATGTTGCGGTTCCAAAAGTACGTCGGTTCGACGTGCCCATGCAGCGGCACCAGGGGCGTGTCCGGGATTCTCGGGTTTGCCATGCTGCGCGTGATGTCGTGGTCATAAGCAAAATAGAACGTCTTGCTCGACCCAAACAAGATCTGGCTCGTCCTCAGCAGCTTCGGCAGCAAGCTGATAGCAGCGGCACTCCCGTCCGCATCGTCCTCCTCCACCCCCAACCTGCCCAGCACCCCCTTATCCCCGCCGGGGGCAGGACCCTCATCAGCGGTCAACCCCATCGTCCGCTTCTGATCCATCGCCCACCCGGACCGACTAAACCACCGCTGCGCAAACCGCCCATAACTCCCCTTCTTCCCAATCACATCCTGCGCCACGCTCCTCCTCCTGCCCGCCCCAGCTGCAGCAGCAGCAGCAGCAGCCCCTTCCTCATTCTCACTCATCACCTCCCCCGTATCCCCCCCACTCCCAACCACCACCCCTTCCCCGCCCGTCTCATCCCCACTCCCAACACCACCACCACCACCACCACCACCACCACCACCACCACCACCAACCACCCCCACCCCTTCCCCTTCTGCACCCCCCTCCTCCCCTGAACCACCACCACCACCAGCAGCGGCAGCAGCAGCACCAAGCTTAAGCGTCTCCGCGGTGCGTGCAACAGCCTCAGCGGCCTCGGCCTGGGACGTGCATGGCGTCAGAGCGACCTCGGTCACGACATACACGGGCAGGTGGCCGCGGAGGAGGGCGACCTGCTCGCGGCGGGTGATGGAGATGAGATAGCTGTGGCGGAAGACTTTGAGGAGGCCTGGTTGCGTTGTTAGTTCGTTGTGTTTTGTAAATCGAATTGGGGCTGGGAACGGGGATATGCGTACCGACGATGCCATATGCTTCAAAGGATGTTGCCGGCGGTGGGGAGATGGATAGCGTGGATGATGATGTTGACGCTGGGTCGGTGGTGGATAAAGACGGGTCGGGGATTGTGGCAGCGCCAGCGCCAGCGTCGCGCGGGAGATGGGAGATGGTGGCATCCCCGTACTTGATCCGGACCGGGGCCTGGCGCTGCTGGTGCTGTGACTGTTGCTGGTCCTTGCGCGGGTTGAGTGGGTGCAAAACCAGGCCGTCGACGGCGGCGCAGATGACGATCTTGCGCGCCAGACCGGGCATGGCTGCTGTGGGCGTTGTTGTATCTATCCTTCGGCGTCTTGGGCAGTCGAGGTTATTCAGAGTTTTAGACCAGTTTAGGCCCAGCGATGTATGTAGTTGTGTATCACGGCGGGAGCGATCATGGAAAAGACGAAGATGGGATGATGAGATCAAGTGTGATTGGACGGGGTGTGCGTGTGTACCACTGTGTCTGCGCGTGGGTGTGTATAGAAGGAAGAAGTAGTCTATTTCTTTGTAATGAGAATGGTGGCAGATGGTCAAGGTAGAATAATACCAACATGAAAGTTGGGTTTCCTCGCAGAAATAGGGATGGCAGGTTAGTTGTGTTGGGTGCTGCTGCGGCCACCGCTGCCCGGGTCTTAACCCAACCTGGCACTCGACTCTGGCACTGATGATGTCTGAGATGAAATGTGGGGTAGCGACCCATCCCGCAAGCCCAGGCGTCATCCTGCAGGTTGCAAGGCCCCCACGTTTGATGTCAAATCGAAACTGGACCCAGGAGCGAGTGCCGTAACCCCAACCCTGGAACTGGTCAAGCCAAACTCAGAAACTCAGAAACTCAGAACCTCGAAACGTATCTGTATTTTCTCAGACTCGGAACTGTTCCACTAGGCTATAACGATAGTGATGTTTCGGCAGTGACCAAAATCCCGACGTATGTAGCCAGCTCAGCAACGGACACGCACAGCCCTGTTACGGTCCTGTCTTATCCGTACGCCAAGTTCCACCGTTCATATCCACAACCACACCCTTCCCAGTGAAGCCTCTTTACATGGCCAGGCGCTCGACCTTGTCACGAAGGGCGCGGATCTTGCCGTTAAGGTCCGAAGCCTCGTTCGAGGTCAGGGAGACGGCGATGACGGCACGCGAGACACCGCAGGCACGGCCGAGGGCGACCTTGCTGGGGACGTACTGTAGAGACACTATTAGCTTTTTGCTCCGCCATCGGTATCCGACCACGTTCCACATACCACGTAGGGCACGTTCTTCTCCTCGCTGATGAGCGGGATGTGGAGCACAATGCTCAGGGGCTGGGTGTCAGCGGCGAGGATGACAAGCTCGCTGGTGCCGCGGTTGATCCTGTGTGTTGTGTTAGTCGGGCTGTCGTATCGGAGGAAGAGCGGTGGAAGTGGACGTACGACTTGGTCGCCTCGTTCTGCAGTCTTCGTTAGCGAATGGTCATCCCCCAGGAATGGTTCGAAAGGTAATCCAACTTACGGCACCCTTCTTGAGCTGGCGGTAGTGGCTGGCCTGCTGCACGCAGTCAAGCAGCTCCTGGACCAGCGCCGGGTCCTCGGCCTTGGGCCAGGCAGCAGACTCGTTCTGAGACATTGTGGCGTAGGTTGATTGAGATGAGAACAGTGGTAGGTTCCGAGTTTTATCTTGTCGCCAGGGTTCACTGCGGTTGCTCGCCCTGGGGTTGGTTGAGTGGGATTGCTGTGAGAGAATGCGATCGCGAGGGACTGAAAAAAGATTGATGCGGCTGCTGCGTCGAAAAAAGCCGTCCCCTTGACTGCAGCAAACTTTGGGCGGTCAGTCTCGGCAGAATGGCCCTGGTTGGACCACTGGCTGGATTACCTAATTACGGGTGGCTGAAGTCCAAGCGTCCACTGGTGCCGGGGTGCCGCCGAGCAAAGCTCTGCCACTCTGCCTGCACCCAGAGCCAAGGCACGGCAGCCAACCAACACCTGGAAACACCTCGCCCGAGCCAACCTCGAACCGTCAACTCATCAACGACATCCACCTCCGATCCGAGCTTTCGACGTCGGCCAACCGCTCCATCTCCCGGACACCTCCATCGTCCCCGAAATACCAATTATTTTAATCTCCAATCGCCGTTGCAGCTCCGCGCTCAAGCTTTCAATATGACCGACGCCTGGTAAGCCGCCACTCTAGGAGTTTAGGGCCTCCGTCTTCCCCTCAAACGCGCCCCGAGCTGTCCATGGCTGCAACAAGCCCAACACCGAAGCCACCGAAGCTGGTGTCCCTTTTCGGACGCACCGCGCTGTCTCATCTTGTGCGCTTTCACTCTTGGATGCATGCTAACCATGCCGCCTCCGTAGCCCCGTGTACGCGGTTAGTATCCTCTCCACTCGGTCGAAACGTTGGCTCCTCGATGACGATGACGACGGTGACGACTTCGGGACTCGACACCGTTTCGATCTCGGGTCGCATCCAACACAAAGCTCACCATGCTGACATCGCAACAGCCCTTCTTCGGTGCCATGGGCTGCACCGCAGCTATCGTCTTTACCTGCCTCGGCGCCTCGTACGGCACAGCCAAGTCTGGTGTCGGCATCGCCGCCATGGGTGTCCTCCGCCCTGACCTCATCGTCAAGAGTGCGTCCACTGCAACAGGATGATATGGGGGTTTTTCTGGGTACCATTATTGACACACATGGCGCCAGACATCGTTCCCGTCATTATGGCCGGTATCATCGGTATCTACGGTCTCGTCGTTTCGGTCCTGATCTCCGACGCCCTCAAACAAGACGGCTACGCCCTCTACACCGGTTTCATCCAGCTCGGTGCGGGCCTTGCGGTCGGTCTCGCGGGTATGGCTGCCGGGTTCGCGATCGGCATTGTCGGTGATGCTGGTGTTCGCGGTACCGCGCAGCAACCAAGGCTCTTCGTCGGCATGATTCTGATTCTCATTTTCGCCGAAGTCTTGGGTATGTTACTTCCTCCACACATCATACGCACTCGTGATGCGCTAACCCTTGTCCTAGGTCTTTACGGGTTGATCGTTGCCCTGCTCATGAACTCCAAGGCGACGCTCAATGTGTCGTGCTAAGCAGCACGCTTCTTGCACAGCACGGACGGGCATGGGCGGACAAGCTGTAACTATCCACAGCTCGTGCTCTATGTGCACCATCTACAGCAACAGTTGCGATCATATGCGCTTGCATATCAAGTCGCGGAAGGGGAGATCGATGTTGGGGCGGGAAAGGGGGTGCGGGGTGTGGATTAGAGGGGTCGAGGGGACGGAGGCGGTTTTGGGGTTGAGCAAGCGGCGCATCTCGGGCACGGTTGGTTAATGGCTTCACGGGACGTACATGTACTATTGTCACATTATGGTTGCTCATCGCTCTGGGTCTTCGGTTTCTCATCATAGACGGATGATGGGCAAGATTGTAGTCTAAGTCGGCAATGGGTGCTGCTGTGTGGTTGTTCCCTTGTGAGGTCCTGCATGGCGCGTCATGCACCCAGCTGCACCATCCCAGAGTTACCCGAGGACAGGGAACTGCTTCTTCTTGCCACCCCTCTCAACCCTCTCCTTGCTCACCTCGCTTCTCACCGCCCCCACCCTCCAAACCAACCGCCCCACAGCAAAACCCATCTCCGTCTCCATCTCCCGTCTCCTCCGTATCCAAAATATCCACCCACACAGACAGACAAACGAAAAAGAGAGAGAGGGAGAGACAGAAAAACTCTTACACCGACTCCGGGTCTCCAACACCAAACAAACTGAATTAGCCTCGCCCGGCTAGCTCAATCGGTAGAGCGTGAGACTCTTATTCCTAGGAATCTCCATCATCTCAAGGTTGTGGGTTCGACCCCCACGTCGGGCTCAATTCCCGTCCTCGATTGGATTGTACATTTTTTCTTTCTTTTTCTTCTTTCTTACCTATTTTCCGTCCTTACTTGCGTCGCGTCCCTCCCTTACCTATCTTATTGTTTTTTGTTTTTTTCTTTTTTTTCCTTTTCCCCCCTTCATTGTCTTAGGTCTATGAATTTCTTGCGGTTGAATCCCTTTCCTGACCTGGCTGTCCTCATGGCAACTACCTCCCCTCGCATACAGAACACTCCGTACGGATAGACATATCTTTCCATGTCCAAGGAGTTGCCATAGTTAACGCGCAATTGTTCATTCCCACACACATCACAGACCCCAACGATCAACAGATAAAAAAAAAATGGAACAAGTATTACGATTATTTAAACGTTCGGCATCAGTTAAAGAGGTAGTTAGGACAGGAAGTGGTAAGACAGAAAAAAAGGCGAAGAAAAGAAGAACCAAGACCCGTCCACACGTTGCGTTACCCCTTTTTTTGTAAATCATGCTCTCCGTGCGCATTCCGTCATCAACTCCTCCCAACTCACCCTCCCAAGTCATCCAAGACATCCCATCTCATTTCGGTCTTGTTTTTATCCTTCCCTTCATCAACCCCGCATCACGCTGCCCGCCATACAAATCCGCACGCGGCAAGAAAAGACGGCAGGTATACAAGACACTGCGCCCCAGTTTAGATGACGTACTGCAGACCCAGAGTTAGCAAACCTTCTGTGTCACGGTCTTAGGGGTAACGGAAAAAAAGAGGGAGAATAAAAACTTACCGGAATGAACAGATACGGCACCTGCTTCTCATACTCCAACCACGCCTCACCATACTTCTCCCGGCAGCGCGTAATATCGCGCCACGCGCGGTGGGCGATCATAGTAACGAAAAACACCGGGTAGAACCAGGGGAAGGGGCTGTTGAACCCCGTGATGAGGCCCCAGCTCGTCGCAAAAAACACATCACACGTGTAGTGGACCTTGCGGGCGAGGCCGTACCAGCCGTCGGCGAGGATCTTGTCGCCGAGCCCAGTCTCGATCGTCTTGGGGTTGTGCAGGGTCTGCCAGGGCAGCTGCGGGAAGGTGTTGCGCTTGATGAGCTTGCCCTTCTCCATGGCGCGGAAGCGGTTCTTCTGGCTGTTGCAGCTGTCCCAGACCCAGTAGAAGAAGAGGTAGGCGGCGTAGAGGGCGACCAGCGCGGTGCGGTTCCAGCGGTACTCCTCGGGCGCGTGGTTGGCCAGGTAGATGGTGCAGTGGCAGTAGCTGAGGGGCACGCCCGACAGGTTCCAGAAGATGAGCATGAAGCCCCACTTCTCGTAGTACATGTCCCAGGTGGTGACGATGAGCTCTTCGCCCTTGGAGGTGGCGTTGGCGTAGAGGAAGTGCGCCATGACCAGGAAGCCGACCTCGCCCGACACGTAGCCGTACGTCTCCCACTGGCGCGCGGCCGCGCCGCACGACAGGAGGAAGAGGATGTACCACGGCATGCGCACCTCAAAGAACATCTTGAAGTCGAGGATGCCGAACATGCGCGGGTTCAGCTCGGCGCCCATGAAGAAGTCGTAGACATGGTTGCCCGACATGCGGTGCTGGGCGCCGCGGGCGAGGGCCGACAGGTAGGCGACGACGGCGACCAGGTAGCCCGAGAGGATCGACACGGTCAGCAGCGGGCCGAACTCGTCGATGATGGTGTACAGCGGGAACGCGCCCGAGAAATGCAGGGCGGCGACCAGGGCGATGGTGGTGTAGAAGGAGGTGTAGGCGGAGCAGTAGTACTTGAGCTGCTTGCCGCCCTCGTGGGGGAGCGGCTTGCCCCAGGCCCAGACGCCGGGCATGAGGCAGTACATGGCGCCCTCGACGACGAAGAAGATCCAGTAGATGGCCCAGGCCTTGGCGTGCGGGAAGGCGCCCGTGTAGACGAGGTTGGCGAGGTGCTTGGCGAAGTCGCCCAGGCTCTGGCCGGCGGCCGGGGTGGGGAAGCGGCCGTTGTAGTAGGTGGCGCCGATCCACATGTACCACATGAGGACGGGGAAGCCGAGCATCATGAGCGAGACGAACCACGGCCCGCCGAACTCGTACTCGCCCGAGAGGTCGACCTTGGGGTCCATGCCGGGCTTCCAGCCGTCGACCACCTTGTCCTCCTCCTTGTGGTGCTTGCCATTGCCATTGGCCTTGGGGGACGCGACCTTGGGCGGCGCGCTCGAGTCGCTCTCGATGGGCGACTCGGGGGGCGTCGACTCGTCGATGTGCTCGGTGAACTTGGGGGCGCCGCGCTGGCGCAGGGACCGGGTGTCCATGACTTCGGAGGCGGATGTCGACTCGGCGTCGGAGTCGGCAGAGAACTGGGTCTTGCGGCGGATGTTGCGTCGGGCAGGAGTCTCTACCATGCCATCAAAGAGCTCCTTTTTCCTGCGCCGGTGTCAGACTTTATGAAAGACAATGGTGGTGAAGAGGTGGACAGTTGCCAGGTGGCAGCAAAGATTCCAGCGCGGATTTGGGGGTAACACGGGCAGAAGTAAGGGGCGCGGAGCAAGAATAAGGGGCACAAGGGGCAAAAAAAGGCAAATGCTTGACTTACCTCGGCGTCTGCCTCAGGGAATATCTGGTAGACATGGCGACAAAGGGGGGCGCGAGGTGGGCGCAATCTTTATACTTTGGTGTCTTTTTTCTCAGGGGAATACCCAGGGGCGCGGCAGCAGGCGCTGGTGCACGGTGGTTCGCACTTTGAAATGCGATACTAGTATTCCGTATCTTGTAATGAATGACAGGCGCGTGCCCGGGGCAGCCTTGAAAGATGGGACCAGAACGCCTCTGTAAATTGCTGGGCGGTCAAGCAGCAGAAAAAAGGGAATGTGGACGAAAAGAGTAGGAGGCGCCGTTGCTCGGTGCAGTGGGCGGCTGCACCCTGGGCTGTTCTCGCTGATCGCGTGTTGCGGGCGCAAATGCAGGGACCAATTGCCGGTTTGTTGACAAAATTTGACTGGGCAATCAGCCCCTGGTTGTGCAAGCAACTTCCCTCCATTGGTACGGGTGGGGTCGAAGCCACAGTGTGGCTTGCCGATACTAGTATCCGGGTTCCAGCCCAGGCCCAGCCGGCAGGAATACGAAATACTAGTATTACCTAATCTGACACCCAGACTCAGTTCAGCCAGCCTCCGTCGCCTCGGGTCCTGCATGTTTCATACCTATTCATCAACTGCCACGCCAGTTCAGATACTAGTATCCGTATAGGACTGTGCTGTTGCTAAGTTCAATCTCGGCGCAGGCAAAAGTTGGGATTTATCTACTGCCTTAGAGTTGTTTGTATTCCGTATTATTTGATATTATTTTCAGGCCCAGTAACCTAGGCACCCCCAAGACAAAACTGGAACAAAAGCAGACAGCCCCAACGCCGAAACCATGCCCATACCCAACCAGGCGTGTCGTGTTGCCCACAAATACTAATAGAAACATTCCGCACGAGTTGCAATCCGCGGGGACCGACATTACACCCCACTCGGATCACTCAACAGCTGGTACCCATCCTCCTGCGGGAGAACAAACGCCGAGATGGCCAGTCCCACGCCCGTCAGCACCGCGATGCCGGCACTGGCGGTGCACAGATACCACGACGAGCCCAGCCGGTAGCCAGGCACCAGAAACATGTCGTCATGGTCAAACAGATATGCCTTGACAAGACAGTGTTAGTGTTATCAGTGAAGAATGAAAAGAGACTAAAACTCAGACTCAGACTCACCACAATAGCCATCCCCACAAACTGGGCCGCCGCCACGGCCCCCAACAGCCCGCCCAAGACCTTCCACCCGCCCTGCCTCTTCACCTTGCCGCCCACCATGATGATGATGAAGCCCACCACAGCCACCAGCTCCACGACGGTGGCGAAGCTCATCAGGAAGCCCGTGGTCCTCCACATGGAGCAGAACGAGCGGCCGTCCCCGTCGCAGCGGGCTTCGTCTGGGAAGGGGGAACACGTCCCTGTGAAGGAGTTGCAGCGGCGGTGCAGTCCGATCGTGTCGGTGACGGTGCCGCCTGAGGGCGCGCGGACCGTGTACGAGACCCATTTGGGGGAGAGGATCGAGGTGAGGGTCATGGCGGTTGCTGGGGCTGGTTAGCATTATTGCGTATGGCAGTAAAAGATAAAGCAGAGATTCGGTGGGATGAGCCAAAAAAAAAAAAAAAAAAAAAAAAAAAAAAAAAAAAAAAAAAAAAAAAAAAAAAAAAAAAAAAAAAAAAAAAAAAAAGAAAAGAAAAGAAAAATGAAAACACCCGGGTAGGTGATTAAACTTCATTCGTATTTCACCGGTGATCCATCACCAAACACCACCACAACATCACCAAACATGCATCCCGTCTCGGCACTTACAGCCCACCCAAAGAGAAAAACAAATCAACTCTCCCAATCACAACCAAGCAGAATAGTCAAGAAAAAATCTATTCGACTCACCCGCAACCAAAGCGGCCAACGCCGCACTATACACCACAGTTCGCGTCATGGTGTTTGTGTGGCAAATGCCAAGTTGACAGCTGCACAACGCCAGTCAACCCGAACCCTCCGAAGTGAGCGGGGAAACAAGCTGGGGTGCAACGGCCTTGTTCTTGCTGGGATGGACTCGGATTGGATTCGATACGTAACAAATAAGGAAAGTAACTGAAAGGCGAGAATGAACCACAGACGATGAGAATGTTGAAATGCGTGCTTGTTGCCTGGTGCCTGGAGAGAGTCGAGACAGACGTCAGCTGAGGCCGCGCAAGCGCCCCGCCGCCAGTGCCTTGACCTGGCACAGCCAACGGGATAAACCCGTTTAACCAAGAGGGGAAGTAAAATGGAAAATCACAGTCTCTGATTGGCTATTTTTTGATTGGCTATTTTTCTGACCAAGCAACTGGCGCTCGCTGAGATAGACCCAATCTGGGAGTTCATCACAGCGACGACCAGAGAGAAGACATATGCCCAAAACCAGATACAGAGGAGTGAGAGGGCAGCAAGACACGTAGAAGCAATCAAACAAACACACCGGCAACACGTCTAAGTTCGCATCTACCCGAATCCAAGCCCGGCTCGGCATCAATTCCCTTGCCTGCCCTTTCCCATCCCCTTCCCCAAATGTACCTGAGTAAGTCGGGCACCTCCCCGAGATGCCCGAGTCCCTATCCCTCAACTCAACCAAACCCAGTGTGTATTTTATGTTCCCTCCCACCTCCCAAGCCCGGTAAAGTAGAAGAAAATAAACAGGTAGTGACCACGAAAAGAAACGAAGAAAAAGGGCAGCAGAGCCGGCCTCCGTGACGCCAGAAAATGCAAAAAAGACTGGTGCTGTATACAGCGCAACCCAAGACCCAGCCCCCACCAATCCCTCATGCCAGAACCCAATGTCCTCCCAGCATAAAAAATATAATCAAAAACCAAATCAACACCGTCTCCAACCCAACCCACCCCCTCGTCTGCCCCGACCTGCCCCAATGGCAGCCATCCTTGGCCCGCCAACCGGGCTACTACCAGCAACGCCCACTCCACCCCCTCTAGCAGCCCCAGCCGTCCCAGACACGCCCGACACCCAAGCAGCTCCAGACACGCCCGACACGCCCGAGACCCTAGACACCCCGGAAACCGCCGACGACACAACCCGCTGCCGCTGATAGCCCTCCTAAGACCACCTCGACTCCGAATTAGCCTGCGACTGCGTACTCGGCGCTCTACTCCTCCGCTTGGCACCACTCCCCCCCGCCAGCCCGCCGGCCGCCACCCCATATCCAGCCACAGGGGGCATCAACCCCCCACCGCCACCACCAGACACCACACTCCCCGTCGGCGAAGCCGAGTACTGCGACGACCCGCCTACACCACCACCACCACCAGCACTCGAAACACTAGCCACAGTAACCGACGACCCCGACCGGATCCTCCCCGCCTGCGCCTGCGCCTGCGCCTGCCCCAAGCCCAAATACCCCTGGGAATGATGATGCTGATGAGCATGATGATGCTGAAGAAGATTATAATTCTCCTTGTAACTCCCACTCAAACCCTGGACATGGCTAAACGACTCGCTCCTGCCCGTAGCATGACCAGGGACAGGGACGTGTCCGGCAGATTGAGGGGATAATATGGCGACGGGCGCGGACGCGGCCGAGATCAAGCTTGGCCGGGACGCGGCGTACTGCGCTGTTGAGGATGTGCGCGGGAGGCGGCTTTTGGATGCTGCTGAGGGCGGCGCGCTGGATCCGGTTGGTGGGGTGTCGCTGACCCGCCGGGGGATGCCTGTTGGTGGGATGATCATGCCGCCGCTGCTGCCGCCGGGAATGCCGTCGCGGCTGCGCGGGCGGTAGAAGGATGGGTCACGTTCCTGGGTGAGGCCGATCGCGGAGCGTTTCGGGGTGGCAGCGATTTCGATGTAGGCGGCCGAGGAGGACTGAGTGAGGCGGTGGCCGTGGGTTGGGGTCGGCGGCATGGACATGCTGAGGTGCAGGCCGGGCGGGGTGTAGCTGGTGTTGCGGCGGGGCCCGGAGCGGGAGCGCGGTCCCGAGCCGGCGTTGGATCCTCCGCCTGTGGAGGCGCCGAGGCCGAGGCTGCCGATGGAGAGCGCGTCGTGTTGGAGCTCGACGTCGATGTGGCTGCGGACGAGCTCCGAGGCCAGGTTCCGCACCAGCACTGCCGGGTCCTTATCCGCCAGCGTCTGGATGTCATCAAAGAGGATGCGCAGCTGGCGACCCGTGCCAGACGTGCTGAGTGCTGACATGGGCAGGCTGTTCGCTTCGCAGCCGTCCATGATGTTGCGCACCAGACGGAGAAGGTTGAGGCGGACGACGGCCTTCTTGTGGTTCAGTTTCTGCGCGGTCCCTGCGTACATCTCCGACTTGGCGAGAGACGCCGCCACCGCCGGACTCAACCGCAGGACCTTGAGGAGTGGCTCGAGGAGGTTCGGATCAAACGCATTGGCCTTGGTGGGGTTGAAGCAGGACATGATGGCAGTGGTAAAGCTGCCGTCCAACAGGTGACTCTCCACCTTTGCCGTCTCCTCCTGGAGCCACACAAAGATGGCGTCGAGCGCCGTGACCTGCCAGTACTGGTCCGCCAGGAGCGACACGTAAAAGTCCAACCCATTGTTTTGCCAGAGGTATCTCCTCCCCTTGCTCCCGGAGTGAGCCATGTCGCAGAGGATCGGCAGCACAAACTCCTTGGGCGGCCGGTCCGTCGTCATGATCTTGAGCAGCAGCGGGATGATGCCGTTGCTGGCTGCATACTCTTGCCGCTCCTTGCTGAGTCGGCAGAGGTTGAACATGGTGTTCAGCACCTGGTTGGAGATCTCCCGGAAGTTGGTCTGGCCCTTCTTCATGGACAGGCTGAGCACGTCGATCAAGAAGTCAATCGCATCCGCAGAGTGCAGAGAGTCGAGCACCGTCGAACACATGGACATGTTCTTGATGAACTTCAGCATGGTGATCTGGTGTGAGGGCGTCATTCGTTGAAGATCCTTGAGAACCGCTGCAAAACAGTTAGCCCAGCACATCACAACACGCACCGCCAAGGGACGTCACATACTCTTGAGAACTTGCCGCTCAGCAACCGCCTCCTTGACGTACGGCTCGGCCTGCGAAAACAAGTAGAAAATATTGACAATACGCCCCTCCACCAGCTCCGACAGCTCGTCCCTGTCCTCATCCAGCACCTTGTGCAGGATCGCCGCCAGTGGGTCAAGGATATTGCTGCGCGAGAAGATCCTGCAAAAGTCGTTCTTGGGCGTCGGGCCCTGCAGCTCAAAGACATTCCAGATGCCGTTGACCCCAATCAGAACAAGGTCCTGCGACATCTCGTAATCTTCATCAAGGAACTCAACCAGAACGTTCAGACCGCCGGCGCTGACAAACATTTGCAGCGTCAACGTAGAAGTCTGGTACACCTGCCGGACAAACGCCGCCGCCTCGAGACGAATCTCGTTGGAGTACTGCCTCGCAGCAAACTTGGTGACGATCGGGATGCCGCCGACAAAGCACAGGTTTTCTTGCAGCTCGACGTCGTCGAGGATGATCTGCGTCTTGTCAGCACTACACCATCCCGCCACACATCGAAAAGCCACCCGCCATACCGCGTTGACGATCTTGAGCAGTTGCAGGATCATATGCTGTCGACTCTTGAGCGTGCACGGCTCCAGAAGCTCCAATATCGGCAGGAGCCCATGCGCCCCGATAATCAGCGCCTTGACTTCATCATTCTCCCACAACAACGCCAACTACAAAACCCCCAGAAATATTAGCATCATCTACCCCTCCAACCAAACAACACCTCCCACCACGCCCTCAAAAGAAAAAAAAGTGGGGAGAAAGAGAGAGAAACATACCAAATCCTCCGCCACCTCCCCAACCACCTCCTCCCCCTTCATAATCTTCATACTCCTCACCAACTCCTCCACCCGTTCCGCCAACCTCGCATGCCGATCCCTCGCAATATTCGCCTCGAGATCCATCTCGTCCCACCCCGGATCCATCATGGCAAACGGATCGTCCTCGTCCTCGTCGTCCCCAAGCCACGAGTTATTCGACAGGCGCGAGAGGATGAGCTGGCCGCCACCGCCCGTTCCGCCCGGGCCGTCCGCCACCGCCGCTGCCCCCGGCGTCGTCGTCTCCGACCCCCTGTCGCTCTCGTCCGTGGGCTCGGCGGATGCGTCGCGCGCGGCGACGGCGCCGAAGATGTCCGAGAAGTCCTCGTCGCCTTCGTCCTCGGCGAATTTGGTGATCTCGACTGTGGAGCGTGCGCGGCGGACGGGGTGTTGTTGTTGGTCGGGGGGTGCGGGGAGGGCTGGGCGGGAGGAGGGTTTGGAGCGGCGGGTGCTGCTGCCGCCGGACGAGGAATGGGTCGATTTGGGGACGCTGGTGGTGAGGTCGGAGGGGTGGAATAGTTGGGGTGCATCCTGGGTGTTGTGTGTTAGTTTGCTTGCTTTGTGTGGAAAGAGTGTTGCGAGAAACCCTTCTTACTTTGCTCGTGAGGCTTAGCCTCCTGTCAAAGACGTGGTCGTTATCCGCGAACAGATCCGAGTAGTCCTCGGTGGATTGCTCGCGGTAGATGACGTCCGGGCGCGGGGGAAGCTCGAACTTTGTCCCGAGCGGCTTCACGGGAGACTTGGGATGGGATGCATTGGATCCACCCCGCCCGCTCCTCTGGCGTCTGTGTCCCTGCTGATCCTGACCTCTCAGTCTGGACTCGCGCGTCCTTTCCGTCCTTCTAGACACCGGCCGGATGGTCTCCTCTTGGGGATCCATCTCTGACCAGTGTCCCAGGCCCTTGATTGTGAGCAGTTCGCCGTCAAAGTTGGAATCCCAGTTTTCGGAGTCTTCCCGCTGCGCGTCAATGGATGCGAAAGCCTTCAACCTGTCCCCCGAGAGCAGGCCGCCAAAGTTGTCTTGGCCCTTGATCTGCGGCAGATGGAGCGCACTCGGCGAGATGGTCGTCGCAAAGTCGTTGTCCCAGTTATCGTCATCTACACCAATCAGCCTCCAAACCGCCCACGCCCCTCGGATTTGCAACTCACCAGCAAGTTCAGGCGACCGGAACGCGTCCGCCGACGGCCTTTGCTTCGTCGCCAAAGCCAACGGCATCTTGCCCATGTGCGCACGGTGCGTTGGCGCGATATTGTCCGAGCCAGTCGACGCGCGCAGGTTATTCTCGGACGACTTGAGCGCCTTGTTCCACTGCTTTACTTCCTCTACCGCCTGGCTAAAGTTGGACGGCGCTTTCGAGACTGGCGCATCGCTCCTCCGGCAGCCGGTGATCCAGGGGTGCCGCAGCAGTTTCCTCGCTGACACACGCAGGTTGGGGTCTTTCTGAAAACATTGCATGAGAAAGTCGCGGGCAGCCTGTTCCAAGAAGATCAGTAACGAATGACCAAATGATCTCTTCTAAGGAGAGAAAGGAAACAAACCGGAGACACCCCTTCCGGAAGCGGCGGGTGGTCGTCGTTGACGATGGCGAACAGCGCCGGCATGGCGGCCAGGTTATGGTACGGCGGCTTCCCCTGCAACAGCTCGATCACGGTGCAGCCGACGCTCCAGATGTCTGAGGCGGAGGTCGCACCCGAGAGCTGGATGATCTCCGGGGCCATCCAGTAGGGCGTGCCGACGACCTGGGCCTCCTTGTCTGGTCCTGCGAGGGTGCTTGTCGAGACGCCAAAGTCGGCCAGCTTGACGGTGCCATCCTTGGTCGTCAGGATGTTGGCGCCCTTGATGTCTCGATGGATAACACCCTGATCGTGCAGATACTGGAGACCCTGCAGGACCTGGGTCATATAGACGCCGACCAGGTTCTCGGGAAACTTGCCGTAGGCTTTGCAGATGGAATGCAGAGAGCCATTCTCGCAATACCTGCGATGCGTCAGCACAGGTTAGGGGTGCTGTGGGGGCTAGGGGCGGTCGAACTCGAGAATGATGTTGAGGCAGTCAGCCGTCTTGACGAAGCCAATATATTTCACGATATTGTCATGCTATTAGCCGGTTAGTCTTTTCGAATCCCGTGTCCGTGTTGGCGCCCGTAGCCGCAAAGTGGCGCTTTTTTTCACTAACATGGAGGTTTTTCAAGAGATCAATCTCTGCCTGCGCAGCGTCAGTATCACAGACCCTTCTACCCCTGACTGCTGGCCTCGACTCACCTCGATCATGCGCAGTTCGCTCTTGGGCACATCGACCAACTTGATCTGCTTGACCGCCACTGCCTCGCCCGTCCCCCAGTTGAAGGCCTTGTAAACTGACCCGAAGGCGCCCTTGCCGATGCAGTCTCCGAGTCGCTGCGCATCCACATGTCAGCCATGTCTCACTTCTCACAATCGGCCCGGCCGTAGAAGGGGTAACAGGCCGCCCCGCCCAATTCTTCCGAATCCCAAACCCTCCCAGATCCCGCTCCCGCCCGCCATCGTTTCATCCAGAACAAAGAAGCAGCAGCCGGCCGCCAAGCCACCGGACGAAATAGCAGATGCATATGTAGGTCCCGTAGGGCATGCATGGTATGGGATGTATGGAGGGACGGGCCGTGCGGGCTCCGTCCCCCCACACAATATCCCATCCTCCGACTTCCCAAGGGGCAAAGAAAACAGCAGATTGGGAGACGAAGATGGGTCAAGACGGGGAGGTGAAACCGTGCTGAGAGCAAAGACAGCCACAGCAGGGAGGGACAGCGACATCAACCCGCCCCCTAAAATAACCACTGCCAAAAAAAGAGAGAAAAAAAAACCTACATAATCCTTCAACCCCGGGTCCTGCACGGCCTTGTCCAGTCTGTTGCTCTGTTCGCGGCGCGGCGTGCCGGGCATCTTGTTGGCGGCCACGACGGCGGCCTTGCCGTTTGCGCCATGGTGATACGGCAACCCGGAGCTGTTTGGGCGCGCAGAGCTTCCGGGGCGTGAGCTCGGCGGGGCCATGGCGCTGTGCTCTTCTTGTTTGCCCTAGCTTGGGAAGGGGGCGTCGGCTCGGGGAGAGCCTAGGCCTGCTGCTGCCGCTGCCGGTGGTGGTGGTGCAGCCGGTGCTGCTCAGACTGGTGTTTCTTTTTCTTCTTCTTCTTCTCTTTCTGTCCTCCTCTTCCCCTTTCTCCTCCTCTTGGTACTGCAGCTGTTGCTGCTGCTGGGTCGTCGTGGTTGAGGTGCAGCACGTCTGGTGGAGCTGTGGCTGATGCTGTCGCTGTTGTTCTTCTTCTTGTTGTTATCGTCGGTGGGGTTCGGAAGTCGTCGTAGCGAGCGCCGAGGGGCGGCCGTGGACGTCGTCGTATGTGGCGTGACCTGGTTGGTGACCATTCCCGCCTGCCTGAAGCTCTTGCCCCCAAAAAAACAAGCAAGGAAGGGAAGGGCAAAAGAAGTTGCTGACCGGCCGAAATCGCGAAATCGCGGGTGGTGGAAAAGAGATTGGATGTTCAGCTGGCTTGTGCTGCCCCGCGTGGGGAACTGTCAGCGCTGTGATGTGGGCCTGACAGCGTTCGAGGTTCCAAAGGCTCCTGTTCCTTGACGAGGGGCCGTGGTCGTGGTCGTGGTCGGTTGGGAAGGTACAACATGTAGGGCGTTCCCGTCATCGGTCGACAATGCGGTGCGAATCGGGCCGGGGATGGAGAGGCAGGAAGCAAACGGCGCATCCAAATGTTTGGGCGTTGCTTCACTTCAGGTTCGGGCGTTGCCTAGGGGCCAAGCACTGCAGCCCAGCAGGTCGTGCGTGGGGCTCGAGGTTTGGCGGCGAGGTTTGGCGGCAAGGACTGGATGACAAGGGTTCAACAAGACGGAAGACCCGCCTGCATCAGCCAGTTCCGGCGGATGAGAGGTTGTGGAGACAGAAAACAGAAAAGGAAAGAAAGAAAACAGAACAAAACACAAAACAGAGGGGGGAATTGAAATGAGAGAGAGTGTGTGTGTGTGTGCCAGGGCGAAAACGAAATCCCGGCTCGGTCCATGTTGTTTCACTTCAAGATTCCTACCGCGGGGTTGTCCTCAAAGTAAGCCGTTCAGCAGGTGGAAAGCTGGAACTAAGCCCAGGTTGGGTATATTGCAGTAGCTGCACCGCTACCTTACCCGTAACAAGTTGGCTCGTCACACTGTCGTGTGCCTGCAGCGACGTTGGATGGAGTCCATCTTGCGTGCCGCCCCAAAGCGCCGCTTTTAGGCTCCTCCACATGCGGGTCAAGCTCCCGTCCAAGGTTGGATCGGATCTAAAGGTATTCCAAACGGATATTCCAGCTTATTACTATTATTGTATATTCGGGGAGACACCAGGCAGTTAAGGAGTTGGCCTGCGTGGTCTGTCAGTCAGTTATCAGTCCTGCGTTACCTCGTTCGGCATCACTTGGGCGGCCATCCTCCAGAAGAATATCTCTCGGATCAGAGGCATGCAACTTGGCTCAAATTTACCGCCGCTGACAACAGGGCCGCCTGCCCCTGTCCAGCCCTGTGAGATGCATGGGTGCATGTAAAAGGCCCTTTCAACCACAAGAGTGCCATCCTCGGCCACAAAGGCGGGGAAGCTTATGCGCAGCCTCTGTCCCTCACCTCCACGTAGAGTAGCAATTCGCTCGAGGGATGAATTCCTTGGTAGTAGGTAGGCATCCGACAAACACAAAACAATGCGTTATTACGAAGAACAAATACATAAGACACGCTCCTCGGCAATTCCCGTCCATGTGTCCTCAGCCGTTCATCAAAGCCCCTGACAAGACGGGGGGCGGTTGGACTCCCTTTGTCCTCCTCCACAGTATGGTTGTATGTACATGATAATCATACATTTGACAGAGCCCACGTCACCCAGCGTGGTGAAAACGCCTCGTTCTCCCTGATCCCCTATGTCAAACACCAGAAACCCGTGGCTGCCAGACTCGACAACCAAACCCATGGCTGGATAGTACCTAGCCCGATAACCTTAATTTGCACCAAATCCCTGCTCCTTCCATAGCCACTCCCAATACCAAGTCAAAAAACGGCCCAAAGCTGACGCTCAAAATCACACGCGCTCGTCAAATGGGGATGACATAGCATCCCAGAAACCCTTTTGTACCAAAATCCCAACGCCGTAGACCGTAGAAACCCGCAGCAGCCAGCCACGTTTCCATGTGTTTTTTTGTGTCCACAAATATCCCCGTAGAAATCGAAATTCAGTTGCCAGAGGTCTCGCGGGACAGCGTCCGGCTGAGACCAGCATCGGCCCACCACTCATCCGGGATATCCTCCCGGCGCGCCAGGTTGCGCACTATCCGCTGCATGCCTCCGATGCCGCCCAGAAGCTCCAGCGGGTCCTCGTTGTTTCCGCGCGTAATGTCCGCTTGCGAACGTCGGCGGGGTCGCAGCCCCGGGATGTAGGATTGCAGCTGATCCATGGCATCCTCGTCGTCCTCGCCCTCCGTGTCGGAGTTGTCACACCCCGACTCGCAGGGGGGTTCGAACAGCGGCCCGTCGGCAACATCCGGCGTGGTGAACGACGTCCGAGCCGAAGCGGCCGCGGTGCTCTGCGTAGCGGCGGCGGACGCCGATGCCGAGGCGAACGAGGACCCGACGCTGGGCGGCTGCGGGTCTGGCGTCAGGGTGCTCAGCAGAGTGTCCCAGACATTGTCGCCCTCCGGGCTAAGGCTCCTGTTACGGTCGCCCAAGCCGTCGAAGACGTCACCATGGCGTCGCCGAACTCTTCTCCTGTGATCAAAGGTGTAGGAGGGGTCGCGCATAGCGCTCCGTTGTTGACGCATGTGGGACCAGAGACTAGGGGGCGACCTTGTTGCGCTGCGAGACTGCGCCGCGTATTAGAACTAGCACAAAGACTTGGGTACTGGATGACTCGAACTTACGGGGTGGTCGGTAGCTTGCGTAGACCTAATGCTGGACAGCGCATAGGTCGGCTCAGGGCGCAGATGACTGGGGCGAGACAAGAACTCGGGATCGACTGCCATCGACAGGATGGGCGACGGGTCGTCGTCGCTGTCACGCAGGGGGCTCGGGTTCGACTCGGCGTGCAGATGGGCCCAGCGCTCGCCAAACATGGCGACGACGCGGTCATCGAGGATACCCACACGCCTGCTGGCTTCCTGCAGCGCGCGGCGGCCGTGTTCGGAACCCGACCTCACTCCATCGCGGTCGGTAGTCGCAGGCGGAATCGTGGTCGCGTCCGCCGCCGCCAGCCCGCGCCGGTTGGCGTCGAAACTGTTGTACGCGGCTGCGGCTGCAAGCACGCGGCGGCGCCGTTCGCGTACTCGGTCCTCGTTGCGGTCGATGACGCGACGGATGGCGGACCGCAGTCGCACCGACCTATCAGCAGCAGCGGCGGGTTTGGATTGGATGTCCGATTCAACCGGTGGCTGGTACAATCTGATTGGCAAGGGTGCGCGTTAGCGGTGATTCGCAGGGACTAGACGGCGACACCGAAAGAGGTGCTGAAAGGTTTGCGCCCGCAAAATACAAATACATGATCGCAGATGCGCCGAGACAAAATGCGACAGCTTTTGCGATCCCGCGATTGCACGCCGGGTTTGTTACGCGATGGCGAAGTTGGCCCGTGGCACACACAGGATTAAGCGCGGTTGCGCGGTTGCGCGGGGGACGGGGGACGGGGGACGGGGAGACTTACCGAAGACCCATCTTGCCTCTCTGAGAGGCCAAGCGACCACGTTTTTCTTGCAATCAAGCGGAAAAACGAGAATGGGAGGCGTGAGCGAACAGTGGCGATCGCGATGGTGATGAGCGGCTCAGCGAATCGACAAGAACGTGTCAAAGCTCCAAAAGCTTCGGCCTCGCGCGTTCAGGCTGCGTGGGGTTGGGATGATTTGGAAAAGGAAAAATGGATGGGGAGCGGCGGAGACCTTTTAGCTGGGGGGCGCTGTTTCGCCCTTGCTTGGCGCGGTCGCTGGGGTTGGCACGCAGCTGGCGCCTTGACAGTTGCATAACCTGTTATTTTTATGGCTAAAGTGTTGTTTTCTTTGTCCCTAACCGCATGCAGTAAGACGGATCCGGGGACTGGGTCCATGCAGAATTGCCGAAACGGGGCGCTAGCATCTCTGAAACCCCTGCCGAAGATCTGGTTCAGGGAGCGACCGCCGCCCAAACAATGACAGGCTCCGCTGCGCCAAAGCTTCCTCTCTTGGCAGGAACTTCCATCGGGAGTGAGCTTCAGCACCAATGAAAGGCGTGAGTCACTCTTGACATCATCCCTTCCGAGCTGCCCTCGAGCGCGATTCACCGTCAACAAATCGAATTTATTCAACAAAGGAGCACACCTGTTTCTTCCGGGGTTTTTGAGCGCGCTCGCGGGGGTCTTTGTGTGACAGACGCGCGAGAAAAGCGCGACACCCCGACGCAACGCGGCACTCAAGAAACAAGAAACAAGATGATCGATCTGGGACTCGCTCGAGTCAGCCGTCTCATCCAGCACACGCCGCAGACATGGAAGGCCATTCACGTGGCTGGCACCAATGGCAAAGGCTCAATATGTGCTTATATCTCGGCCATGCTCGCCGCCAGCGGTCTCTCGTATGCCCGCTTCACATCGCCCCATCTCGTCGACCGGTGGGACTGCATTGATGTCAACGGCAAGCCTGTTTCTGAAGCTGTGTTCCGAGACGCCGAAGATGTCGTCAAGCAGAGAGACAGGGAGGGCCGGATTGGCGCCACCGAGTTTGAGCTTCTAACAGCGACAGCGTTCGAGATCTTCCACCGCCAGAAGATCGAATACGGAGTGGTAGAGGTCGGGCTGGGCGGGAAGCTGGACGCCACCAATGTGCTGCAGCAGAAGGCAGTCACTGTTATTGCGAAGATTGGCCTGGATCACCAGTCCTTCCTCGGCAACACTATTGAGGAGATTGCCCTCCAAAAAGCCGACATCGTACGTCCGGGCGTCCCTTGCGTGGTAGATGGGAGCAACCAGCCGTCTGTCCTCAAGGCGATCGAGGAGCACTGTAAGGAGGTTGGGGCCGAGATTCGCTTTCCTTCCACGGCGGGCGTTGCCGACGCCGTGGCTGGCGAGAAGTTTGAGCCGCACCAGATACAAAACCTGGCATGCGCGCACCTGGCCTTCCGTCTTGCATGCCCAGAACACGCTCGGCCACTTTCTCAGTTCCTGTCTTCCATTAAGCAGATGCAATGGCCGGGACGGCTGCAGAGGCTCGACATTCAAAAAATTGCAGGCCGTCAGCAAGAAGTGCTCCTCGACGGAGCTCACAATCCGCAGTCGGCTGAAGTCTTGGCCTACTATGTCGAGAGACACTTGCGCTCGGGAGGCCGACCAGTGACTTGGGTTCTGGCCGCCACCCAAGGCAAGGATATGGATGGCATCCTTGGTCTGCTACTGAAACCAGGCGACGGCGTCACCGCTGTCCGCTTTGGGCCTGTCGACGGGATGCCTTGGGTCAAGCCCGCGGATCCCTCAGAACTGCTGCGGCTCGCGAGCCAACATGGTGTCGAGGACGCCGCTACGCACGATGCTGGGGCCGATGTCAAGGACGCTCTGGTTTGGGCGTCCAAAGCAGCAGTCGATGGCCCGGTGGTCATTGCGGGGAGTCTGTATCTTGTCTCGAGCGTTCTCCGGCTCTTGCGGGAATCATAAAAAGTCCCAAACGGGAATTAGGGTCAAATTGGTGACGTCTCTTCCAAATCGGTGATATCAACTTCACCCAGCAAGGCGATCTGCCCTCGGCCTGCGTCTCTCATCAAGGCTATTAGTTTGATGTCACATGATTTGACGCCGAACCCCCCTCAAAAAGCGGTCAAATACGGACCCAGCCAAAATCATAAAACTCGCCATCAAATTTTGGCTCTTCTGACACGTCCACCCCCATGGCTCCGTCCCACCTCATCGTCGTCTGCGGCCACGCCATATGGCTTGGTGGCCCCAAGAACGGTTGGGACGAATCCGAGTGGTTGATCGAGGGTTACAAACAAGGCGAAACGCCAACCTTCATAGAGCACATCAAAGCCGGTGTGCGACTCCTCAGCCAAGACGAGAATTCCGTCTTGGTGTTTTCCGGGTGCGTGCCCCTGAACCCCGAGACATCACAACCCCCCTCCCTAACAACCCACCCACCCCCTCTCCCAGCGCCCCAACCCGCAAAGAAACCCCCCTCTCCGAAGCCCAAAGCTACCACAACCTCGCCCTCGCCAACGCCTACTTCAACCTCCTCCCCGCGACCGAGACCGAGACCGACCTCCTCTCAACATCCCGCATCATCCTCGAAGAGCGGGCGCTGGACTCGTACTCCAACATCCTCCTCTCGCTCATCGCCTTCTGGCGGCAACACGCCGTCTGGCCCGACCGCATGACCATTGTCAGCCACGCGTTCAAGCGCAACCGTCTTGTTGATGGGCATTGTAGGGCGATTGGGTTTCCGTTGGACAGGGTTGAGTTTGTGGGGATTAACCCGCCTGGGGTGGATGGGATGGGTTTGGTGTCGGCGTCGGCGTCGGCTGGGGGAGGGGAAGGGGAGTCCAAGGCGGAGGCTATGCGCGGGGTGCAGTTAGCCTTGGGGCAGTGGGCGGAGGATCCGCATGGTGTGGGGGAGGAGTTGGCGGGGAAGAGGTGGGCGAGGAATTGTTGGGGGGTGCGGCAGGGGTTGTTTTTGGATGGGGAGGAGAGGGGGAGGAGTGGTGTTGATGTGAGGGTTTTGGAGGATGGGAGTGAGGCGCTTGTGGAGGGTGGGAGGAGGCCTTGGGCAAGGGGGGCGTGTTAGTGGTGAAGGTGAAAGGGGGGGTTCTCTTGACTTGGGAGTCTTCGGGTTTTGTTATTAACTAGCACGAACGAACAGTGCTCCGCTCTCCAACAGGTATTTTGATATTCGCGTCGTATTGTAGCCGCTGATCCTGTGAAGGACTGGAGGCAACAAAAACTGGATGTGGAAGACGGTGTCGACCGAGACACTTCCCCAGAAGAAGCTCGTTGGTGGAAACGCGATGCCAACGTTAGCGACTAACTGTTTCTCGAGGTATTTCTCGAGATATCTATGAATACCTCGAGTCGTTCAATCCTCACTAACGGCACCTGTTGGCGATTGATGCTGTGACACGGTGCCAGCCAGGCAGGGGTGCAAATGCAGGGCATTTGTGCTTTTGTGGCGGCCACTGGCAGAACTCCCGTTTCTTAGCCAACCAAGCAACGGCAAACGATCTCGCCCAAACATGGCCGACTACACACTCCCAAGTCGGCCACGGTGGAGCGAATACAAGGCCGCGGCGATGGACGATGCCCGGCGTCAGCGTGTTCTCGGGTGGGTATGCACGGGGGTACATGTCTTCGACGCCGATTACGTCAAGCCCACCGACGGCGGCAGCAACAGTCTTCCAGGCGACAACGACTATCAGCCAGCTCCGGATCCCTCGCCCACAAAGTCGGGCAGCAACGCCAACACCAGCTGTGCCACCAGCAGCTCATCGCTCATCTCGGACCGATTAGTCGGCGTAGACGACGGCAACGACGACCCTTTGATCCCCTCCTCATCAGCCATCAACCGCGTCTTCCGGGACGGTCGGGCAACATGGACCGTGTTTCTCAAGCGCGCTAGCTCGCTCCCCACGCACGTCTTTGCGGCTGGCTTGTGCAATCCCTCCATCATGCTGAAGGATGTCCCCGCCCTCCCAGATCACCTCCCCCGCCACGGCTACATCGCCGGCCAGGCCCTGTGGCATGTCCCAGATCCAGGACACGACGGCGCCTCTGCAGCCCAAGGCCTCGATCACGACCTCCAGTACCTACACGGCCGCCGGGTCTACTTCCCCGTCTCTACCTCGAAACCAGTCGAATGCCACGTCTACTCCCACCCTCCGCTTCCCGGGCACGACCTCCTGGGTGCTCAACGAGGCCTGGCCATCTTGACCATGTGCTGGTCGTATATCCTGTCCGTCCGCCTCCTCGAGCTGCAAGGAAGGAAACCGGTGTATTCAGAACACTGCTTGCAGCCCGTCACGGTAGAGACTTGCCAGACGTGTGACGATGAGATTCTGCTGGACCTTGGCGCATCAGCCTCGCCTCGGCTGGTGAGGTGGCTTTGTGCTATTCTCTCGCCCCGGCCTGGTTGGACCGCCATAGAAGGCCGCGGGGTTCCTCCATGGGCCGCCTTCTGTTCCGGGCCCGTCCGGTTTATCATCACTGCTGCTCATGATAATGGGCTGACAAGCTTGCCCTTGTCCGGTGGACCACCACCCAGCTCGGCGGAAGCTACGGAGCTTATGATTGAGTTCTGCGCCATCTATGGTCTGATTGAGCGCGATGACCATCAGGCAGAACTATCCCCGGCCACTGCCGCCTTTTTGGCCGCACTTGTGCTTCCATTCTATAGTTACGAGGGCCTCCAACCACAATTCCCCAGCCCTATGCTCAAGCGATGCTGCCAAGCGGATACAGACAACAGCGCGACAACGGAAGCAACCCGGATCCGACAGTACGCCGCCGACCTGCGGTACTACATGACGCTCAGCATGAATCCACGATGCCTCGGCTCCGTACTCTGGAGCATCTTCTACCAACCCGCCATCGAAACCAGCCTCGTCAGTCCCTGGCTTGCCTCCATCTCCCACGTCCTCAGGCCTGTGCTGGAATCTCGCGACCTAGGCCAGCTGGCCAAGGCCTTTGCCTGCCGCCGGCCGCGGATCGCCTTGTGGTGGTTGGGCATCTTCCTGCTTGGCAATGTCACCATTCTCGACTGGATCGCCTGCTATCTGGACACGCTTGAGGAGCACGAAAGGTGTGGTTCTACGTCGCTTCCTGATAGCGCCGTGGCTGCCTGGACGGGGTGTGCTCAGTCGTTTCTGGATGACGATGATGCGTTGCGGAGTCTGTATACAGATCTGAGCGAACCTGTGTTGAGGTCTGACGTGCTCCGTCATCGCCATAGTCTCCGCCTCCAGGACGACTTTTGTCGGGCTCTGGCCTGGCGGCCGTTTGGGGATGTCGCGAAGGAATTGGTTGAACCGGAGCTCTGGCCTTGGTTGGAGCGGGGATATGTGAGGGAATATGTACACTGGGTTTGGTGGGTTAAAACGAGGGAGGGGATGGTTCAGGATGTTCAGCTGGGCTTTCGGAAAGACACGGGGAGGTTTGTGCCTAATATCTTGGATGACTTGGGAATCCACCGTGGCCGTGGACGGATACCAGCCAATGAGGTGATCCGGCTTGGGCCTTCGCGGGATTCGACCATTCGTATGTTGAATTTTTGTATGATGAATGCCAGAGGTGGTATTGACACCGGCCTCCTCGGCGTGTCGGTCACGGCATCTCACCCTTGGCTTAAGTACTGGGGTGGTGCGGGCGTGCTATGGGATGACTGGGAATGAACCTCAAGAAGAATACAGCTGGAATAGACACGGATAAATAAGTGAACAGGTCGAAAGGATGGAAGAGTTAGCTTCATTCCCTGTTCCCCGACAACACCATCTCTACACTACACGCACTCGTATCTGCATCAAATCTTTGCTGCCCTCGGCTCGTCATGAGTACCACCATGGCCCGCCCGGTCAAAACTCGCAACAGCGTCGACAACAAACTTGACCGAATCCGTTATCATGTCTGCGCTGAACGAGTGGCCGATCCCGGGGTAGATTCTGTCATCGACCGAGACCTTCTCGTCCTTGAACCAGGACCCGGTGGCCTGCTTGAACCACTTCAGGAACGGCTCTGAGCACTTGTACGAGACCAGCTTGTCGTCGCCGCCGGAGCAGAGGAGGAACTTCTTGCCCCGCAGGCGGTCTCGGATGACTTGTCTTGCGGTGCCGTCGTTCTGCGTGGGCGTGGAGTCCGCATCTGGCACGGCCGAGGTGCCGAAGAAGATGGCTTTGGGGTCCGATTTCTTGCACGCCTCGACCAGGGACGGCGGGAAGTCCTGGCTGCCGAGGAAAGACGCGCCCGCGTCCTGGGCCGAGTAGGTCGACAGCTTGGACAGCCTTGCGCGGTCCGAGAGGAGATCTGGACACGCAAGGGGTTATTACTCGGGGCATGCAAAAGGGAGCTGATGATAACCACTTACTCATATAATCCGGACATCCGATAATCACCACCCCCGCCGTGACCCTCGGGTCGGCAAACATCAGCTGCCACACACTGTGCCCGCCGAGTGATACCCCAAGCGCCAGGTGCTGGTCAATGTTTCGCACGCCGTCGACGTCGTTGAAGAGATATCCCTCCACAAAGTCTCTGTCTCGCAATGTCAGCTGCAGCACCAACCAGCGCCCAGACATCCCCCTTTTCCTCCACAAAAGAAAAAGAGAGAGAAGGAGAGAAACTCACAACAACCCCCTCTGATCCGCCACCATCCCCTGCACACCCGCAAACATATCCACAGCATGCCTCTCATTCCCCTCCCGCCACGCGCCATTCGCCTTCTCATCCACCAACCGACTGCCATGATTCCTTTGGTCATATGCGAGCGCAATCAGGCCCCTGCGCTTCATCGGCGAATCTTTGGGCAGGTCCCGCAGAGAGTCGTTCCACGCGCCAATGCACCGCGCCGCGATGTCGCTCATGTACGCCCGGCTGCGCGTCCGCGGGTGGTGCAGCCAGAGACAGGTGATGTAGCGGGTTTGCGCGGGGAGATTCATCAGGCCGTAGACGTCGACTAGCAGGCCGGCCATTTGGTAGGTGCTGCGGGAGACTTGGGGGGGGGGGGAGAGGGTGGAGATTTCAAGGGACATTTTTGCTGTGTTTCTTTTTTTTTCTCTTTTGCTGATTCTCTTTTTTCGTTGGTTTTTGGATTGTCTTCTTTCGTTCTCAGTTAGTTTTTCTTTTCCTTTTCCTTTCCTCTCTTTTCTTTCTCTCTTTTCTTTTTCTCTCTTTTTGTATAAAAAGAAAAAGAAGGAGGTCGTTCTGGTGCCTTTCCCGTTTGATAGGTTCGGTGGAGATGGACGAGGTCAACAAAGATGGTGCCAGTTCAAGTGAAATTCAAGCTGGAAGACGTGATAAGGTTCTGTCCCTGAGAAAACAATCAGACTCCAACACTCATGTCGTCGATTTGGTGTTTGGGAGATGTCTGAGCTCTGAAGGACCTCGGATCGGGTTGTTACCCCGCGGCCCCGCAGTGGGGTCGCGGCGCCGTCGGCCCGCTGCAAGGGGCACCGCCGATGCCGAGGGCCGGCCTTCTCACCCCGCAAATGCCGGCCGACATCCGGCCTGGTCTCTGGATTGCCCCGAGACGCAGAGATAGCAGCTGATACGACGACGACTTTCAGCGTCTATATCAGGGTCCAGTCTACTCATCTACGACTGGAAGTAGAGAATGGACTTGGGCTTGTATCCTACCTTCAGTCTACACTGACACCCACCTACGCCAGAAAAGCAGCTCTGAGATACTCCTACCTCAAATGGTCTTCAATAGGCCACTCGTTATGTGTCAACTCTTCCACCGAAGCCCTGTGAGTTGGATCTCAACTCAACAGGGACAACAAGATCGGCTGAAAGCCCTCCCTGAGATCAACCGGAATTTCCTCGACCACTTCCGACATCTCATCGGTCAGTGCTTCATATTCTTGCTCGAACTGACTCATGGTCGGCTCATCAGGCGCCCTAAATGGTAGATCCACGAGGCGGACCCCGTTCGTCAGGATATAGTACATCTAGCATGGTCAGTGTCAGAAATAAAACACCTGAGAGGCCGGGTTCGTACACTCACCGTCAAGCCAAGATGCCAACTGTCAATCTTGAAAGGAAGTTTGGTGATGGTATCAGTGGTATCGCAGAGTAACTCTGGTGGTAAAGTAATGCCCCTCGAAAGGTCCCTCTGGCTGCATGTGCCGCCCCAATCAGTCACATGGAAAGCGTACCCGAGGTCGATGATCCTGGCAGGGCCGTTTCCAAAGTCTACGGGTTTGGTCACACGGCGCGGCAGCCTTGGATCTGTCGGCGCGCCATCTATGCGGCGGACTTCGTCCACGAGAGGCGGGTAGTCCTCGATCTCATAGCGGGGAGGCGGCGCGAGGCCAACACTTAACCCATGCACGGGGTGGTTATCCCAGTAGGTGCGGGATCTTGAAGCTATCCCTGGTTGTTGGGACGAACGGACTGAGGGAAGGCACATTGCTGACCCGTCGAGCGCAAGGACGACTGAGAAATCTAACAGTTGCAAAGTCCCCGGAAAGGAACGGAGCGACAGCTTAAACGGAGCCAAGTTCAAGATCTACCATTATCAAATCCAGTTGCGCAAACCTAAAGACCAAGTCCTGAACCAGCCAACACCAGTCACCAAGCCGCAGCTTCAACTGGTAGTTGTTGAACACAACCCCCAGATAGACAACCGACCGCTCAGATTTCTCCCACACCTCCAGAAGATAGTTGTCCCGCCAGAAACAACCTCCGTAAATGAAGGACTCATGCAGGGTGTACAACAGCGTCCTGGTCCTAGGCGCCAAGCTTCTGCGGGGGTCGCGCGGAGTGGATGCCCGATTGTCCCAAAAGCCCGAATCCAAACCTGAAGATGTGAGCCATGGCTGGTGGCTGTTGTTTCTCTTGATCCTGACGGTCATGCCGCTGCTGAGCCGGCCTACGGGCGATGGGTCTGCCGAGGGTCATGCGGAACGCTGAGGCGATCGCAGGTATTTGGGTTCCCATTCCTGTCGACCGGGAGTGAAACAAGGTCTTGGCTGAGAAGGGGATGGAAGCCAGGCAGCCACTTCGAAATCTTAGACTGCCATGCTATCAGCCAGCGGGCTGCTTCATGCCTCAGGCAGTTGCGCATGCGCTGCACTTTTGTCCTGGATATGGGGTGTGGCCGTTGAATGTTCGTTAGCGGAGCGTGGGTGACGCACACAGCTGCAGGCAGCAGGCTTGGGACGGGAAGCAGGGGTGTGTCAACTTCAACCCTGCCAGCGTCTGTGATGATTTGCTGCCATTCACGCATTCACTTTCAAGTGAAGTCATTTATGCCCTTCTCGCCAAATATCCCAGCGATAATAGGACACCAAAGGCTCACTTTTTTGGACAGTTTGGTTTGAAGGTGGTCAGCTGCGGTCCTTTCGTCCAAAGTTGAGCCAATCATCTACCCCTGGAAGTCCCGACAGCTCGGTAGCACAGTGGGACACTGTAAGCACCTGTGAATGCTCGTGCAGGGGGTCATGCAAGTTCGCCGCTGGCTGGCTGACGACCAAAGTTCCCGGGTGGTGCCTGGGCATCGAGGAGTCAGACTTTCGATGAGCCCGTGATCCCGGAGTTTCCGTCAACGAAGCTAGGGACTGGAATCGAAGGAGGTCTTGGCAGCGGATGAAACATTCCCGGTCGTCTGCTCTTCGTTGACCCGTGATCGAGGTGGCCACCAGGACTGAGTATCAGCCACAGGCGACGTCAGCCAGGTGACGTTGAAGTCTCCGCTTCGTATCGTGGGTTGAATAAGCAACACTTACAACGTGTACCAAGAGACAGCAGGCAGCATTACTCGCAATTCACGACGTCGTTTCAGAAAAGTTGGTGAGAGATTTATGTATCTTGATGCCTAGCTAAGCATGCGAATGAGATGCAGATATGCCTGCCTGAGCTACCCCATTCTATGTGGTGGGGATATCCTCGGAGGGGTGAAGCTCAAGATCAAAGAGCAAAGCCATGTGTCTCCTCCCGCTAGCAAACGTTGTCCCCCTCCCCCTCAAGCAAACGCAATGTATGTGCTCGCGGGGATAATGATAACACAGTGAACGGATAGATGGACCGGAGTGATGTGAGCCTCTATCCCAGATCGCGCCCCTTGAACTCCCTCTGAACCGTTTGAAACATGCCATGAAAACAAAAACCCATGGCGAGGTATCCTTCCCCCCCCAAATCCCAGTGCCCAGCCCGGAAACGCCCACACTCTACCTCCCTTGCAAAACAAAACCAATCGATATCCGTGGTACAGTATATATGTTCATAAGCCGAATATTGCCAGAAGAAACCATGTCAAAAACTCCTCTTTCCATGCAAGCGCTCATTCGAGGGCCGTCCCATCCCGGCCGTCCATGAGTGGGGAATCATTGGTGCAAATGCCCAAGCCAAACGTGTGTGTGTGTGTGTGTCAAACAAAAAAAAACAGAGTAGTGATCAAAGACAAGGCTGGTCTGCCGTCTTGAAACTGAAACACAAGAAAATGTAGAGGGGAAAAGAAAATTCAAGAAAAAAAAGGTGTCGCGTCAAGCCGGTATGAAGGTCAGATACGGACCGCCGTAAGGATAACGCGGGTTGGGCAGGCCGTTGACGGTGATGCCCGCTCGTGGTGGGACCATGCCGGATGTCTCCTAGATCATCGACGCCGTCACCATCGGAGCGGTGGGCACCGCATTCACGCTGACGCTCACGGCCGACACCGCGGTCGTCAGCTGCTCCTCAAGCGCCTGCTGCAGCTCGGCAATCTTCTGCATCATGACGACCGTCTGCTGCGTCTGCGCCTCCACCTGCCGGCGGAGCTCCTCGTTCTCCTGCCGCACGCGCTTGATCTCCTCGCGGAAGTCGGTGTCGTCGGCGCGGTCGTCGCGCTTGCGCTTCAGGCCGCCGGCCACGGCCACGGCCGCCGCTGTCGCGCCGTCGCTGGCGCCGTCGTCCGTCTCGCCCTCGGTGCCGCCGTTGAGCGCCGTGCCGTTCTGTGTGTGCACGCGCCGGAGGTGCTCGTTGAGGTTCTCCTGCCGCGAGAAGCCCTTGCCTGAGTGCCGCTTGCAGTTGGGATGCGGGCAGTAGAACGAGTTCTTGGGCCCGCCGTGCTTGCCGTGCACCTCGCGCTCGTGCCGCAGCAGGCCCCCGGAATATGTGAACCCGGGGAGCTTCTCGCATCCTTCGGCCCCGCACTTGTACGGTCGGTCGTGCTTGTCCATGTGCTTGCTGGAGGCAAAGTCAGTCTCGGCGCATACATGCATTCAGGTTTTTGGGGAACAAGGGGAAACCGTACTTCCACTCGCATTTGCGGGTATACTCCCTGGGCTCTTCGGCGCAGCCCGGCCACGTGCAGATAAACTTGCCCTCCAGATTCCTCGTCACCTCCCGATCTGGCTTGGGGATCGCCTTGATGCGCTGGGGTGTTGTCGCGGTTGGCGAGTCCTCCTTGGGAGTTTCTGCAGTCGCGGGAGCAGTAGGGAGAGTGGGAAGCTCCAGCCGGGGCTCCGAGGTGTCGACGAAGGCCGAGTGGGGGGCAGTGAAGGTTGCGACGGTGGACGCGAGTTCGTTGACGACGGCATCGGTGGGATCGGTAAATCGGTCGGCGTCGGGGGTGTCCCCGTGGTGGTCGTCCATGGGCGGATACCCGCCGTCGTGGATGAAGTTCCGCGGCTCGTAGACCACGCTCATCTTGTCAAAAAATGAAGTCTAACTCCTCCTGCTGGGTCTGTTGGTTTGCGCCAAGGATGCGCTCGCGCTCAAGAAAGCGACCAGGTCTTGCCGTAACGTTATATTCGTTATGGTGGGTGCACTTGCAGCTGAAATACTGAAATACAAGTGGAAATAATGGGCGGGATTCGGTCGCAAAACACCAAGCGGCTCGCCCGGAAGGAATGACTGCAGGAGCGGCTCGTTGACGCGTCAAGGGTGGTGGTCGGTCTTATAAGTGGCGGCTGTGTTTGCCTTGGGCGCTTCTGCGATGTCCTGTGGTGGAAGGCGCAAGTCAGAGTTTTGCCTGAAATTTGAGGACGGCAAGAAGCCATGCAGTGTGGCGCTGCTCCAGCTTTGATCCTGGTTCCGGGTGGGGCCGAGTCCCACGTGACCGGGTACACGAGGGAAAGCAGCCAGGCCGAGTCATTGATCTTTCCTCACCTTTTGCTCTGCTGACGTCCAAAAAATGAATTCTCCTTTTAGTTCAGCGGGTCACCGAATTTGGAGACCCAACTGTCCTCATGAGGGGAACGCTGCCGGGCTTTAGTATTGCTTCGACGGCAGGCAGCCGGCATGACTCGATGAGGCAACTTGGATTCGCGGCCTGCAGCAGACCAGGGCGGCAGTCAACGTGACTCACCGCGGTCGAGGGTTTGGGTTGGCGGCTGCACAGTTGTGCAGAGCGTGCGGCCTCAAAGCAACCGCCATCGCCTCTCCACGTTGCTTGTCAGCCTCACACTCGCGGTGCACGCCTTCCATGGGCTGCTCTGAAGGCCAGGATCGGCCGGGTTGGGCCTGCGCTATGGTCGGTCTGCCCCAGTTGCTTCCGCTTTTTTCGCCTGGCCTTTTTAGGCGAGGCCTCAGCCGCATGTTCAGGCCCAAGGGTCGGCCAGGCAGCCAAGGCTGAATCTTGACGAACTGTGGAGATGCCGCGACCACCCTTGCATGAGGACGACGAACGCTCTCCATAATGGTTAGTAAAATCACCAACTGTCCTGCTGGTGTTCATGCCTGGAACTTGCTGCAGGTGGGCTGGTGCCTGCAGACGCGAACCCCGCAACGCGACGCGATGCCAGGCCACAGCTTGCTAGAACTGGGTCCCTGAGATGGAGCCTACCTAGGTAGGTCCTTTGGGACGAAAGATATGCAGTACGCGACCCCGGTCAAGGCCCGTCCTCGCAGTTGCAAAGCACAAAAATGGCTTGCAGCAAGGCGCGGTATGAGTTCTTGGTGTAAGTTGGGCGTGAGACGCGGGAACAGTTACACCGAACGCGGCCGTGATTCACGCCCGAGGCTAAGGGGAAAGCACCACATCCTGTCGGCCTCATGGGCACTTACTTGTGCGCGTGTGTCATCGGCATGTATTTGTGATCATGGGGCTGTTCAGCCGTTCTCTTGTCAAGACAGACTCGAGAGAGGATGTGCCTCCCAGCCTCGAACTCTCTACACGTCTTGGCCAGGCAGGTAACGGCCGAGGCACCGGTCCGCACATTCGAGATGCGGCATCCCAAGTGCTTCTTCTCCGTTGATCACTAATCACAAGCCCCTTGACCGGCACCGCACGCCTGACGTCGCCAGGACCGAACGGTATCCCAGCCTGCTTGCCGTTGCCCGAGCCGGAGCCACCTACCTTGGAGACCCTCGATCCCACACCATAGCACTTGGGGGGGGCGGGGGGGGGGGGGGGGGGGGGGGGTGGGGATGTGTGACTCACGTTGGGCCACGCCGACCGGGGGGATGGGG
>JAMAKR010000002.1:363038-448346 GCA_023628425.1 Chaetomiaceae sp. PYS4301M | reverse complement strand
GCCCCCCCCCGCCCCCCCCCCCCGCGCCCCCCCCGGCCAGGGAATGAGTGACTCACGAAGGTCCTCACCGACAGGGCGAATGGCGCCTCGAGGACGGCGGCCTGGGGCAGTTGATGAGGCCCAGTGACTGTCATTCCTTGTGGCTCGACAGTCGGGGGGTTGCGTTGCGGGGGAGAACTGCCACTTACACGACCCCAGACGCGGCAGGGACCTGAGACTCGAAGCAAGGGGGGTGAGAAGCTTAAACCATCGTCAAATCACATCCTGTCGCTTTACATTCACATGGTGGTGTTCTCCAACCATGACATTGGCTATCTCAACCCGTCTCCATCATTGTCAGTTACCAGGCCACCGGAATGTAGCCCCGTCCCCCTCGAGTCCCTCGCTCAGGGTTGTCTTCTCCACCATACCACCCTCCTCCCCCTTTCTCTGGTATCTACGACATAGTGCCCGCCATATTCATGATGCAGTACTGTCAAGCAGGCAACAACTTCACATAGGAAGTCGAGGAACTCGGAACGACATCAACACTCCCAAGTCTCTCGTCAAAAACACACGACCCAGTCTCTCCTCAGAGTCAGCTCCACCGCCCAGCCGTCTCAAGCATGACGACTCTCCCGCTCTCCCGCTCTCCCAAGAGCTTTCACAGCCATCTCGAATGACGAGTCCCTTCGCTTGGCTCCTGACCTCGCCCAACATCCAACACCCGACCCACATAACCAACTCCATCACCTAGGTGGCGAAGTCCATGTCCAGCGCCAATAAAAAAAAGTCAAAACAAAATAGGACCTCGTGGAAGAAAAGACGCGCAAGCCTGAGGACGGCAAACTCCACAGTCACCAATTTATCTCACCCCACCTCTCTCTCACCGGCTGCCTATGGTAAGCGTAAGGTAGGTGCCTACCTAAGCAACACAACTGGATAATGTTAGGTAGCATTATCCGCCCTGTGTGTTGTTCAAGGCAGGCAGGCAGCAGTCTTTCCTTTCTCTGCCCTCCAGCTGACACCAGCCAAGTCATGACAGCAGGAATACGTTTGTTGCCAACCTGAGCCTCAAGAATATTTTCAGATCCGGAATATAAAAGGGGGGAAGAATCGCACATGTGAGACCAGGCTGGTAGACGTATGATGGCAGCGTAACATGAATCCTGTTAACAAGCCAGTTTTATCCCATACCATTCAGCAGCAGTATCATGTTCGTAGAGGGGAGCAAAACTTGACTCAATTCGATCCATCCCAGGCAGAAAAGCGTATATACTCTGCCCAAGAAACGGAGTGCTCGTCAAGCAAGCAAGTAAAGCGAGTGACCAGTCCTTTTCGCATCCCCCCTCTCTTCAGCCATACTGTATATGCATATCCCGTGTAAGAGATACACAGCATGTAGGCAGCTTGGTACTCCCCTACCCACCCCGAAGGCAGCAGGAAAACCAACAAAACAAAACCAAAGCCAAAAAGAAACGACCAAAAAGACGCCCACGAGACCGGCAAAGCGATAGCGCAGCAGCATTGTCGCCCGCCAGACGTCTCAGTCCCGACACGCCGTCCCAGCGATGGCGTAGAAGCACTTTCGCTGTCGAAGTATTGAGACCTCTTGTGTAAAACAAAGAGATGTAAACCCGTTCCTTTTTCCCTCTCTCCCCACACAGACCTTCGGACATTGCGACAGCGTATCAAAAACACAGATGGGGTATCATCAAAAAGACAAAAACATAAGCCAAAAAAAGAGAAAGAAAAAAAAAAAGAAACCAAGCCGCCTCTCTCTCTCACCCTCCGCAAGACTTCACAAAAACTGCAAAGCCAGGGGAGCATAAAACCCAGATCAGCCCAGGCCAGGAGAGCGATAGCGTAATAAGCATTGTCGCAAAATGCTCCCGCCCCAGAGCCCCGAAGCAGGGTTGTTCCAAAACGCCGTCTTGTCGTTGTTCGTTATGATCCAGCGATGGCGTAGCAGCACTGTCGCTGGTGAGGATTGTGTTCCAGCCCTCGTTTTTCATCGTATGTGTGTCGGGTTGGTTTCGCCCCGGATCTGGATGTTACCGAGCCATTTTTTTTTTCCGAGTTCGTTGCTTTTTTTCGATGTTTTGCATGAAACATTGCGTGAATGGTGGTTGAAAGGAGTGTTGAGAAGTGAAGTTGTTGTTGTGGTGGTGAGCAGGTTGCCCTGCCACCCAAGTCTCCCCCATGGGCGGGATTGGCGGTGGTGGTTGTCGTGTATGCGGCCCGCGAGCTCGTCCCGCCCTTTTGCTAAGCGTCACCACCGCCCTCCTAGGCCTCCGGAGAGGCTTTGGACGGTTTCTGCCACCACATGCGGCTGAACCCGCGCTGGTGGGCCTCCCGCCTGGCGGCGCCGTCCAGGTACCCATCCGCGTCGACGGCCGAGCTGCCGCTGCTGGAAATCTTCTGGCTCGGCTCGTTGCCAAAGATCTGGAGCAGGATGGTCATGACGAAGCTGCTGGCGATGCTCATGCAGAGGATGGCGATCATGGCAAAGTTGCTGTTGCGGTACTGGTGCGGGCCCTTGGCGGCATCCGCGGGCCAGCCCGTGTACAGGGCGTAGGTCGTTGTGATGCTGCCGAGGTTGCCGAGACCGGAGACCAGGGCCGAAGCGGCGGCGACACCGACCTCGCGGTGGCGGCGCTGGAAGATCTCGTTGGTCCAGGTCATGCAGATTGGGACGGTCGGGCCGAGACCGAAGCCGACCATCAGCAGGCCGCCGTATCTGGCCCAGGGGTTGGAGAGGGCGAATGTGACGGTGAGCAGGCCGGCGATCTGGATGCACACGGCCGCCGAGAAGAAGATGGCGCGGTGGCGGTGGAATCTGTCGGAAATAGGGGTGACGAGGAGGATCGCGCAAAAGTCCATCTGTTGTCGTCGTCAGCACCGCCCTGCCCTTCAAGTCTGTCCAAGTTCAACAAGAAACTCACCATCCAAATCGGCGCAAACAGCAAGCTGACCTGAATGCCGGTGAACGAGGAGTCAATCGACGAGATGATGACGCTCCCGTACAGCTGGGTGCCAATGCCGACGCCAACAACCCCAAAGTACATCAGCACCAGGGGCCACAGCCGCCAGTCGATCAGCACATGCCACAGATCCCTCAGGTTCCACGGCCTGGCATGATACACCCTCCTCAAGTCATGATAATGCACAACGGCATCCTCCCCCTTCAACGCCTCAGGACTCGCAGGCAGCCACTTGGAGTACCAACTCCTGACCCTCACCTCCCCCGGCGCCAGCGGCCGATCGGGCAGCCACCACAGCAGCGAAACGCCCAACACCACACCGCACAACCCATACACCAAAAACATCCACCGAAACCCCACGATCCCGCGCAGCCCATCCATCTTCTGAAACCCCGCCGACACCAACCCCACCACAGCAGCCGACACCTGCGACGCGGTGAAGTACATGCCAATCCTCTTCCCGGTCCTCGACGGCGGATAAAACAGCGTCAAATAATACGCCATCCCCGGCCACATGCCCGCGGTCACCACCCCCAGCAAAAACCGCAACAGCTTCAAACTCCACGCATCCCCCACCGCAGCAAAACACGTCCCGACAGCCCCAACGGCGAACACAATCCTCGCCATCCACACGCGCGGCGAGAGGCGGCTCATGACCAGGTTGGAGGGCAGGTCGAACAGCACGTACGAGACGTAGAAGAGGGCCAGGGCGGTGGAGGTGTCGCGGGGCGAGAGGTGCAGCACCGAGGCCAGGTCGTGGCCGGCGGATTTGTTCATGGTCTGGGCGATGCCGATGTTGGAGCGGATGGCCGAGGAGAGGAAGTAGAGAGCCCAGAAGGCGGGGATGATGCGCAGGTCGAGTTTGCTGACGGGGGGTTAGTTGGGGGGGATGAATGGGAAAGATATAAAGGGGGGAGTGCCTACCGGTAGACTTTCTCGACGCGTTCGATGTCGTAGTCTTGGATGGGCGGGGGTTGGGGTCGAGTCGTGCTGGGGCCTTGTTCGGCATCTTGAGCTTCAAACTCGGAGTGAGAGTGGGCATGAGAGGCTGCTGGAGTGTCAGAGGTCAGGACCTGCGGCATCTTGCTGTCGACGGCCATGGCCTGAGCCACGCGGTCCATGCCCCGGTCGTCGTGAGCCATACTGCGACTGAGAAGCAATGGGAGCGCGTGCTAATAGTCTGTTCTGGCCACGACTTGTGCGCGTGTATTCTGTGTATCTGTATGTCTGTATGTCTGACCGGGCGCGAGTCGAGTGAGTGGGTGTAAATGGTGGTTGAGAGAATGTGTGGGATGAGTCGTCGTGTGTCTGAAGTCCGACTTTTGAGTGGACGAGACCAAGTTTATACGCCGAAAAGAGAAATTGTGGGCCGAGGTCGGAGCTAGCGCCGGTGTTGCGGAGCCACGGCCTTGTTGAGGACTTTGAGCCGTCGTTGAGCGGTTGAGAGCGGAGAACGGGGGGCCGCGGGTTGAGGGCTGAAGGGGAGTCATGATAAATCTGAGGCTAGCCTGATCCAAAATGGAAAAAAGCCACTCGAGGAAAAAAAGATTGCGGACTTGCTGTAATTATGCCACGAGAAAAATGGCAGAGCGTGGGGGTTATTCTCGCTCTCTCTGTCTCTCACAGTCTCTGGTTAACTCTTTTGGTTGGCGTAAACGAATACGGCTAACTCACTCTACGCTCTCTCCATGTCCGAGACTTGTGATTCAAAGAGTCAGGGAAACCAGAAACCAGAAACCATCAACTCGCCAACGAAGTGGTCAACCCCCTACTGACCCCTTCCCTTTTGTCTTCCCTTTTCAGGATTTTTCAGCAGCAGCTCAGAGTCGGAATGGAACCGGAGTCCAGATCTCAGCTTTGCTCTTTTTGGCCTTCTCCATGGGCCCACAGTTGCGACTCTGCCACCTATGATGTAGGGTAGAAGGCAACAAGACTCATCATTTGGATGATGTCAGCCTCACTCGAGTCGTGGGTGATGGTTGAGAGCTTGCCGGGGATTGGTACCTCTCTCCACTGTCTTCAAGCTCCTCCGAGTCCTGGCAAGTGGGTAGAATTGCACGAGGAAAGCCTGAGAATTATCTGCTAGTATCCGTCGGTCCCAAAGGATGCCATTCTGCTGCTGTTGTTGCTGTTGTTGTTGCTGGTGCCGTTGCTGGTGCCGTTGCTGGTGCCGTTGCTGGTGCCGTTGCTGGTGCCGTTGCTGGTGCCGTTGCTGGTGCCGTCGCCGCTACAGTCGCCGCGAAGAGTTCGCACTCGATTGTGCCAGAGAGCAAGCGACACCAGAAGACAAGAAAGACACACTCATTATTCGGCCGAAAAGGAGCCCAGCAAGCAGAGAAGAAAGCGTAAAAATTTCTATCTGCGAGCGAAGTCTCTCGCGTCCACGCCGTGCTCGCGCAAGAAGGCCACGGCACTCTCCACCGAGGCGTACCGCCTCCTCTCCACCTCCCGCTGCTGCTCCTCCTCCTCCTCCTGGTGCTCCCGCTCCTCCTCATCCTCCATCTCCTCCCTCTCCTCCTGTTCCTCCCCGGCCACCTGCTGCGTTTGGTGGCCCTGGCCGGGCTGGGCTTGGTGCCGTTGCCGGCGGTGGACGGGCGCCAAGGGTGCTAGATGAAGACGGCGCGGTTAACACTGGATCTGGACGAGAGACATGAAGATAGAAGTGACTGGTAGATCTTTTTCTGGTGCTGGGAAAGAGGTGCGACGCAAAGTGGATGCATAAACTGAACATCCTTCATACCGACTGAACAAGACTGAACAGGTCTGCTCTCCAGACACTCCGAGAAACACCACCAAAATATATGTCTTCTCAACAAACAACGTTTAGGCAGCGGTGTCCGAAGGTGCCGTGTCTTTGGCCACGGCTTCTGTCCGATCAAGCAGAGTTGCCGGCCATAAGAACATTCTCGAAGTGTTCTAGACGAGAACCAACAAGTTCAGACCAAGTGTAGGCATCAAACTGGGGGAGAGGGGAACAAGTCAAGCAACAATAAAACCAAGGAGACTGAGCCAAAATAAACAAACTCAGAAACCAGAACTCACCCTCAATGTCCGACTCCTCATCCGAGTCGGCAATCGCCGAGTTCCCTTCCCCCTTCTCAGCCTCGACGGCCTTCCTCAGCTCTTCGACCCTGTGTTGAGAGTAACAGAAGTTAGTGACCAGATTAAAAAAGGACCCTTTAGTCCCCGTCCTCCTTTCCGTCCACCACTCACGCACGCACCCCTTCATCCACCGTGACAACTCGGACAAAAGCAAACAAGATGAACATACCACGACTTCTTGGTCTCGGCCCGGGCCTCGCTAGCCCTGCCACCCGCCTCTTCCGACGTCGTGTCCAGCGGCGGCGTCGTGCTCACCGCGGCGGGCGGGTCCGTCGTCGCTGTCGTCGTCATCGTCGTTTTGTTTATTTTAATTTATTTATTTTTTCTTCGTCCTTTAAAAAAAGAGAAAGAAAAAAAAGAGAGGGGGAGGGAGAAAAAGCGCGAAGAGAGAGCGCAGAGGTCCATCGGTGGGTGGGAGAGATGGAGGAAGGTTGGTCGGTCGGTTGGCGGCAGGAAGTCTGGGAGAACAGCAGGGAAATAAAAAGAGGGAAGTGGTGCTTGCTGAGTCGTTGACGTGGGGAGACTCGGCGCCGAGCACGGGGGGAGGACGAGGGTGTGAGGAGCGAGGGGGGGAGGACGAGGTCGTGGGAAGCAAAAGTGGAAGGCGAAGAGGGTAGAGGATATTGTTCTCTGAGTGTTTCTTTCCCACTTCTATCCAGTTGGGAAAGACAGTAGTATGAGGAAGACATGGTGTGCTTCATGCTAGGTTGGTCGGGACTGTGATAAAGGGGATTTTGTGGTTGCTATCGTGAAGTTTCTTTCCTTTGCTCACCTCGGCAGTAGGCCTCTCATCGAAGTTCCCAAGTCTGAAAGGGATAATGTGTGTACACGCTGTAGGGGGGAATGCTGCCTCTGTGCTTGAAGGTTGGTTGACCTCGTGGGCGCGGGTAAGAAAGCATTGGTTCCCATCTCGAGAGGATGTTGAGAGCCGCGGGTGAGAACACATTGGTTCCCGTCTCGAGAGGAGGTGGCGAGCCGCGGGGGGTTGTGACCGCGAAGGGGTGGCCACCCGGGCAGCGACAGGCGCCTGGTGGCATTTCCGTCAAGCAGTTCTCGCCAACATGAACGTAGGGACGGAGTCGACGCCCGTCTTTAAACACGATTTCTTCATCAACGTCCCTCCACGTCCGTCACGCACCCGAACAGTCTTTTCACCACGGCACCGAACCTCCCAAGCTTCGATATGCTGCCAGGCTACCTCTAATCCAGCATCGCGCTGTGCAGTTCCATGCCATGGCACACTCGCTATACGCCACAGGTCAACTCTGTTGTGTACGGACGTGAAAGAGAGACTTACCAAGCAATAACAAACATATCGTGTGAACATGGCTGTTTGAAGCAAAGCAAAGCGAGAAAAAGGGGGTGGTTAGGTGAGCAGCAGAAGTAGGCTGCTTCCCACACTCTATAAAAGAAATGACATGTTACGGTGTCAGAAAACATACGAAAGAAAGACGAACTCTTTCGTTATTTGTGTATGGGGATGTACACCACCAAAGACCAGCTGTGTCATATGTGAAAGTGTGTCGTAAGTAAGAGGATTCGGAGCTCAGCGAATGAAGCAAAGCGAGACAAAACAAAACAAATTGATACAAAATCAAAGGAAGAAGAGTTTGGTGGGGAGCGGGGAAGTGGTAGAGAGCTGTGTGTTAGCATATCAACTCTCTATTTCACTATACCCTGCCTGGACTTATCGCAAGTCCCAGCCCATGGGGCCCTAGCCATGTGAACCAAAGAGAGCAGCGGCAGGTCAGGGGGTTCATGTCAGTCAAGTAATCCTCTTGGTTCCAATTACGTTAATGATAAAGGAAATAGGGACTTTATTTACTCACGCACAGATGGGGTGCCCTCTTTTGTCCTGTAAGAAAGATCCGCACACAGGCCAACGCCTCTCCCCTATTCACTTGCACACGCGCCAGATTGCCTTGCAAAAAGTCCGCACGAAAACTTGAAAATATCCCGCTGTTGATAATACTGTCCAAACAGCTCAAAAGACTACTAAAATCACTATTCCGCTATAATACCGCTTAGAACCGCTGCTATCAAAAAGAGCCAAGAGCAAACCCATCACCCTGCCAATCGCCCACCACACTGTGTTGCATCACACCCCCACAAACAACCTGAGAATCACGGCAAACTCCTCCTACCCCCTCCCCTCGCAACCGTCATCCACCTCGCCGCAACGCCCCTGAGCGTCCTCGCTCGTTCCGCCGAATCCACAGACTGGGCGCTGTCCGGCGACCCAGGAGGCGGCGAAGGGATGAGCTCTTCAATATTGGGGGCCAGGTCAGGGCGGTTCGACCCGCCCGTCCTCAGCCACCTGGCAAACTCAAACTGCTCAGGTTCGACCTCGTTGCTGGCCAGCCACATCATGCGCGCGGTAAAGTTGTTGGTCTGCCACTGGTGCCCGTAGTCCTCGAGCGTGCTGATCAGATCCTTGGGGTTTTCCGAGTCCAGCTTCAGCACGACCTGGCCACGCGGGTTGGTCGCCAGCCGCTTGAAGGCCCTCTCGAAGTCCTCGAGGTAGAAGACGTCCTCGGGCTCCCATACGGCCTGCAGGGAGAAGACATACTCGGGATCGCATACGGACTTGACCGAGTGGACTGGCTTGCCGGCCAGGGCCGTGATGAGATTGAGGGCCTTGGGGCAGGTTTCCAGGGAGAAGGGGATGGCCTGAATCTCTGGCGCTGTGATGGCGGGTCTCGCCGTCTGCGCGTCCTCGGCGACGCTGAGTATCTTTCCCTTCTCGGCGACGATGTCCCAGGCTCGAGCCAGCGTCCTGCCGCCCACGAGGTCGAGAACGATGGAGAAAGGCCCCGAGGCCCAGTCTACCAAGGTGCCCTCTTGGGTCCAGTCCAACACCAGGTCGGCGCCGAGTTGTTGGACAAGGGCCATGCTCTCGGCATCGCACGTCGCTATGACCATCCCGACGCCCGCGAGCTTGGCAAGCTGGACGGCCCACAAGCCCGCCGGAGTGCCTGCCCCCGTGATGAGGATGCTCTCATACTGGTTGCGACTGCCATCCGGATCCTGGTCACGCCAGTCTCGAGCTCGGGGGCCAGGTTCGTGGAGGAGATTGCAATTGAAGAGCGCCTGGTAGGCCACGGTGCCGCCGATGGGGATCGTCGCGGCTTGCTCCCAGGTCATGTCCTTCGGCTTGCGCGCCAGCTCATGGAACTTTGCAACCGTGTATGTGCGGGCGTTGCCGAAGCGCTTGAAGCTCGTCCTGCCGCTTTTCCCGGCAAAGGTTAGCCACACCATCGGCGACCACATAACGAAGCTGACCAACATACTAGACCTCTGTTCCCGGACGCAGGGGCGAGTGATGCGAGGTTGACACTACGTAGCCAGAGAACTCGTAACCAGGAATCCTGACGGGGCCGTGTTTGGCTGCTTTCTCTTTTTCCGGCCACTCGAGCTCGTCACGATGGATGCCCACGGCGCAGACTTTGACGATGTGCAACGGCAGGAAGGAGATTAGCTCGAGATTGGGCCATTCTGCGTCGGACAAGGTAAAAGGGCTGTCGCTGACGGAGTTGAGCCAGTGCAGCAACTGCACGGCCCCGGGAAAGGGCTGAGAACTGGGCCACTCGGACATGATGTCGGTAAGAGTCGTGGAAAAGGGGAGAGGAAGAATGCAAGTGCTGGCCAACAGCGGACAGCACGAGAGTAGGACGATGGGAGGGAATGGGCCGCAGGTGAGGAGATTGACATATTGACTAGAAACCAAACGGTCCGGCACTGAATTGATGGAGAGGTCGAAGTGTTCCTTCTTCGTTCCGTCTGTACACGGTACATTCCAAACTCAGAAAGACGCCGTGCTTCAATCGGGGGTAGAAGGAATCAGCCTGCCGCCAAGGGAGGAGCTGCCTCACACAACCGACGAGTTCCAGCACCACCAGGGGAAGGCACGTCGGGCGGTCCCTGAGCAGCGAATCAGTCAATCCGGCGCTCCTCGTCCGCTCCGAGAAGCGAGTCGCCCTCGGCCGACTTTCCGTCAGCGCCGCGGTAGAGCACATAGTGTTGGGTCATAAAGATCAGGTCGTAGATCATGGAAACGTTGCCCAGGGCGAACTTGACCGGGTTGCCGGTAATGCCAGACCAGTCGCGCTGGATGTAGCTGTCGATGGACTGCTGGCCAATGCTCAGGATGCCGCCCGAGAAGTCGAGCAGAATCTGCAGGATGCTCCAGCCCTTGGTCGAGCGGTTACGGTAGTTGACAATGACCTGGGGCGTGTATTTGATGAGGGTCACGATCAGCTTGACGTACGAGATGGCGTAGATAGCGTCCAGCCAGACCCACGAGGAAGCTGCCCCGTCAGTGCTGTCACGTTCTGGCGACCCGGTCACGATGAAGAGGACAGCGGCAACACCAAGCACGCAGCCGAAGAAGATGCCCAGGATGAAGCGACTGGGCTTGTTGCCGGGGCTCGGCGTGAAGCCCCAGGCGCGGGGATAGAAGTACTGGCTCGTGGTCACAAGGGACAGCAAAAGGCCGTGAGCCGCAAAGGTAATGTCGTTGAAGTGCACGGTGGGGGTCAGTCCCTTGTAGCGAGCGGCATACTGGGCACGAATCAAGGGCGAGTAGTAGAAGGCCATGTTCGAGACCAGGTAGGCGGCGAAGCCTGTGGCGCGAAAGGGGGATTAGGATTGAGGAACTCGTGTCAGAGACCAGAGAAAGCAAGTCGACAACCTACCTAGACAGTTGATCAGGGGAAAGTCAACGGTGGTGCCCGAGGTGGACTTGCGGCGGTTGTTGAGCAACGGCTGCGGATAGAAGCTGACCGACCACGCGGCAAAGTACGTCACGCCAAACAGCGCTGAAACCAGCTCGAGGAAGCCCATTGTGAATACAAAAATTCTGCACCAATTTAAAACGAGTGGAATCGCACAATGGCAATCGGTGTGGCCGACCAGACGCTGATGAGAGTGATGGATTGTGGATGATGGATGAGGAGGAGGAGGAGGAGGAGGAGGAGGATGAGGAATTGTGGAGATCAAAGGCGCCAGACGTCGAGGTGGGGCAGGGAACGCGCCAGAATCGTCCAATCGGATTGCCTCCCTTTGTCAGACCCTGACAGGGTCTTTGGAGCGGAAGAGACCCTGTTCTCTTTCACTGTTCTCTGTGATTTCTGGAATTGCATTGTTGTTTTCTCGAGGCAGAAATGGCAACTCGCAACTCCGAGTCTGACGATGCAGATGTCGAGCAAGTTGCAAATTATAATTCAGACCGCAGCCACCTCAGTTGGCAGTAAAGCGCGGAAGAAGCCTCGTTGCATCGACGTTGAATCCTCATCGTCCACTTTCGGCGTTCGGTCGTGCTCGACCTAGCAGTCGCCCACGCAGTCGCTCACGCTGCGAATCGTTTTCCTCAGGAATCCCCAGAAGCCCCAGCTTTTATACTTGCGCTCGTCGATGCTGATCTGAAACCTGCGACTTGACTTCGGTCCTGTCCTTCGAAATCGGCATTCGACTTCCTGTGATTCAAGCCCCGTCTAACCCACTCGTCGTCCGGCTTTATTAAGCCATCTCAGGGGCCCGGGAGACCATCAGAATCGTCATACCCCTAGATTGCCGGTCATGTCACTCGAACAAGAAAGATGAAGCTAGTGACCAGCTTGCAACCCGGCAGTTGCCCATCCCCTCGCGCTTCATGTTGCGTCCCCGACCCTTGGACCCGGCACTTGGTCCACGGGTTCGTGCATGGATCCGTGCGCGCTCGGGATCCGTTGCGTCTGCCGGGTCCGGCCGGACCGGACCAATCCACTTTCGACATCCCCCTGACTTCGGCTCCGCGTGGGAGACCAATGGCGGACGGCAGGACCCTTGGCCAGTCAGCGCCGAGAAGGATGCTTTCCCCCTGATAACGAACTGCGGGCGACAGCCGGCGTCGTGCCCGGCTGCAGCCCAACCTGTCCAGGCCTGCCAGAAGTGTCGAGCCTGCCAGGATGGGGGTGTCGTGGCTGGCATGATGCGCTGCTCTGATTCGGGCTACGTCATGTCGAGGCCAAACGAGCTGGGGGGCAAACAGACTATTTGGGAACGAACCCCTGGGCCCTGGGTGCACCCCTTCACCGCTTGAGAGCTGCGAGCGAACTGACTGGCTAACGTTTAGCTTTGGGAGGTGGTCAGCAGTGTGGATGGGACCTATAACTAGTGTGGTGTCGATAACGTCAAGTGCCACTTAATGAGAAATCGGCGCCTCTTAATCGACTTCCTGCTATCTTCCAATATTTTCTAAACAAGCATCTCGCTCCTCAAGTCTGAGGGCGCCTGCGTCTGTCTTCTCTTCATCATCTCTATTTGGACATCACCCAGCAACCACACACCAGCCACGCAAAATGCCCCGTCAACCCCCAACCTTTCTCACCCTCCCCCTCGAGCTCCGCCTCGAGATCTACACCCACCTCCTCGTCCTCCCGCCACCCCCTCCAGCCGAAACCCAGCAAACAACCTACCGGTGCTCCTACTCCTCCTCACCAACCGAGCCCTCTTATCTATCCCCCAAAAAACCAACCCTCCACCCCCAAATCCTCCGCGTCAACACCCAAATCCACGCCGAAGCGACACCCATCCTCTACGGCCACAACACCTTCTCCGCCCACCAAGTCCACCTAACAGCCCAACCAACGCTCTACCACCCCTATCACACCTTCCGACCCCTCCTCCCCATCCCCCCAAACCAACAACCACACCAACAAACCCCCTCCCCCATCGAACACGAAGCCAAAACCGAAACCGCACCCAACCCAGAAAACACCCACCACCCCCAAACCCCCAAAATCAAATCATGGCACCTCCGCATCCGCCTCGACGCAACCCCCCCATCCTGGGACCTCACAGCCCTAGCCGCCCTCAGCAACGCGCAAACCCTCACCCTGGACCTATACAGCCACACTTTCTTCCTAGGCGGCACAACCAGCGTTGCCAGCCTGCAGCCGCTGGCGGCTCACGTGCGCGGGGTGCGGCGGGTGCGGGTGCGCGGCGTGCCGGTTGGGTTTGAGGGGTATGTTGCTTGGTTGGGGGGGCGGTTGAGGAGGCCTGCTGCTGTTCCTTGCCAGACTCGTGAGGGGAATGGGGTCGGGGGTGGTGGGGGGGTTGAAGGGGAGAGAGAGGAGGAGGGGGATGGGGAGTACGTGCCGCGGGATGAGAGGGAGAGGAAGCGGTTGAGTGGGTGGGTTTGATTTTACCTTTACCTGTTGTTGTTGTTGTTGCAGTTGTAGGTGGCAGGGAGAAACGGAGAGGGTCGTCGGTACGAGTGGAATGCGTCATCTATTGCCTGCCTGCCATCTACCTCTTCTAATCCCCCTCTTCCTGTATGTTCTCTGGGTGTATCTCATCTCTCTGTGTGTGTACTGTACGGTGTCTAAATGCCACGCGTGCCTCCCGCTTTTCACCTCTTTATTTACTACCCCAGTGCAGCCCCCAATAAAACCCAGCCCCCTTTTGAGTCTTGACCGAAACGAAAGAAGACGAAACTTGGGAAAGAGGGAGAGAGAGTAAGAGATTTGGAATGTACAGCAATACAAAGTGACCACCAACCAACGGCCTGAGATTATCCTTCTTTTTTTTCATCCATCGTCGCCAAATCGCTCAAAAGCCAAAGGAGACAAAAGAAAGTCAAGAAAAATAAAAGAAAAAAAGATTGAAAACGAAAAGGAAACGAGAAATCAACGAGATCGCCAGCCCTGCAATGTCCGAAACGCCTGCTGCCGTGATGCGCGCATGCCATGCAAATGGTCTTTGGTCCGGGAAAAGACCTCCTGCCAGTCTCCCGGGTGCGGTTGGGCGTCGGTGCAGTGCAGGGTGCATTGCAGATCGGAGATCTGATGCAACCCACCACGTTGTGAAACCCAAAGGTCGCATGTCAAGTTGCGTCAGTTCCCGCGCCGAGTGACGCGGTTCGCTTTTGGTGAGGTCGGACTGGTGTGGGTTACGGTTACGGGCTGCAGGTCCGCCCGCCCTTGCCGATCCCCACTGCCGAGAACCCGCTCACCCGGCCGAGCTCCATCATGCGAACCCTGGTGCACCCACTTCCCGCACCACCCAGTATTAAACACCTCCCCTCCCCTACGCCGTCTTAGCCCCCATCCAGCCGGGCAATGCTTTCCAGCCGTGTGCGTTGGGGCCCAGCGGCGTCCTTCCGAAATTCTCGTCCAGGTCGAGCAGGATCTTGAGCGCATTGCGCGACCGGTAGAAGGGGCTGTCGACGGCCTTCTCCTTGAGCGTCGACACGGCCTCGGCGACGCCGGCCGCCACCTTCGCCTCGGTCTTCTTGCCCGGGAACGGGACCACGTTCTGGAGCAGCTCGTACGCCGCAAGCGTGAAACCGAACTGGGGCGACGACCGGAAGATGCGGGCGGGCCCGCCCTTGAAGAAGGCCTTGAAGCCCTCCTCCTTCCAGATGGTCCTGGCCGCGTGCCGCAGGCCCGTGTACGTCGTGTCGCCCTTACGCGCCTCGACTTGCAGACGCGTCTTGATGACGTCGCACGGGGTGGTGAGGTACGCGGCGGGCATACCGGCGATGGCGCCAGCCGTGAGGAGCTGGAGGACGCCGAGCTTGTGGGTCGGCGACTCGCCGAAAAGGTCCTTCTTCAGGTGCGAGTACGTCGGGAAGTAGATGGCCGAGAAGGGCACATCACGGAGGAGACACGCAGAGGCGCCCTTGTACAGACCGACCAGGCCAAGGTTGCGGACGATCCACATGGCGGACCGCTTCGGCGCGCCCTCGACGCTCTTGGCCACCTCGCCTTGGACCTGGAGACGAATCTTGACGATCTCGAGGGGATTGGTGAAGACCTGGAGGGTTGAATCTGTCAGCATTTTACAATCCTTTCTTCATCCCTTGAAAGAGGGAGAGCAAAAGGGGCAAACTTACGACTTGGCAACCACCAGCAGCACCACCTGCAAACACCTCATGGCCCCACCAGATCTGGCCCTGCTTGTCGGTAAACACGCCGCGGACAAGGTCGTTCACCGTCAGCTTGATGGCCTTCTCGGGCGCGACACCAACGAGCTGCGGCAGGACACCCGAGTACAGGCCCCGGAAGCCCTCATTGCGGATCACCTTCCGGAAGCAGTCAATCGAGTTGTTGTAAAGGCGCTGGCCGGGGTCCGCGCCGCGCTGGTTCTGCATGCGCGTCTTGACGAGATCGATCGGGTACACCATGAAGGCACCGAAGGCGCCGGCAATGCTGCCGAGGCCGAAGTTGTACGCCGACTCGAGAGCGCTTGAGAGAAAGTTTTGGCCCTTGGACTTGGCCTCGGCCTGCCCGCGGCTGTCCTCGTCCTCATCACGCCGCCGCCATGTCGCGTCGAGCACCTTGGTGAAGTCCCTCAGACCCAGGCGACCAGAGGGCTCGTCGAGGCTGGCAAAGTGGAACAGGATGTCGGCCTCCATGGGGGTGAAGAGCGAAAAGCGGGTGATCTTGGCAGCCTGGTTGAGGAACTCGGCCCTGGTGATGCGGCCATCCTTGCTCTTGGAGCATGCACGGCGGACAATGACCTCGACCAGATCCATCTCGTTGATCATGTTCAGGAAAGCACGGACGTTGGCATACGAGACCTTGCTGCCCTGGGCGATGTTGCACAGGGTGTGCAGGTTCTCGAGCAGGTGGTCCGACAGCTTGTGCCTGGCGGTCTGCTGGATGATGGTAGCAAACTCCTCGGGCTCGATGAAGCCGTCGCCGTCGGCGTCGAACCTCTGGAAGGCCTGGCGGACGCGCTCGCCCTGCAGACCGCGGAGCATCTGGGAGAACTGCTGGTAGTTCATGTTGTGCCTCTTGGACTTGCTGCCGATATACAGCTTAGCCCACTCGCAATTCCAGTCGAACGGAATGCTCTCGGGGCCCTTGTTCAGCTCGTACAGCTGGTGGAAGTCTTCATATTTTACAGTGCCGAGGCGGCTGACGTCGAACAGGCGAAACGCGATCTCATATTCGGCGTCGGGCTTGCTGAGCAGGTTCTCAAAGTAGCCGTAGTCGGCAAGGGTAAGCTTGCCCCTGTTTGTGCGGTCGGCGACGTGGAACAGGATAGAGTACTGTTCGCGCTTGATTTTGTGCTGCGGCGCGGTGGTGCGTTAGCGGATTGTGCCATGCGCGTTGGCGTGCCTGCCTTGCAAGCGCGCTCGCTATATGCGATGTATCGTATGTTGTGTGCTGGTGTACTCACAAAGTCCTCGTGAGGCGGGGCGATCGCATCGACGAACTGCTCGGGGCCGAGGTACAGCTCGCCAGTCTCGGCATCCTTGGACGCGTGACGGTTGAAGCGCGCCTTGGTCTGCGCAGAGAGCTGCTCGGGCTCCTTGGAGCCGACGAGCGTCTCCTTGACAGTCTCCTTGACGGTTGCGACTTTCGACATGGTTGCGCCGAGAATTTACAGGTGGTCGCGACTGAAGGAGTGCTGATGAGACCGCCGCACCGCTTCTTGACAAGTGTTGTCAGAGGGAAACTAGGCGGGTCTGCGAAGATCGGCGCACCCTTGGGTGAGTCAATTGGCGGTGGGGGGGTTGGGAAATGGAGAATGGAGAGCGCGTGAGGTGGTGGGCGGTGGGAGAGAGGGTCGCAAAGTGAGGGAAAAAGAACCCCGAATTCCACGCGGTGTGCTTAGCGCGACGGATAAAGAGTGAATTCCGCCGTTTCTTTTGCGCAAATGTCAACACTGGACTGAATAACGTTAAACCTTCCCCCAAAAGCACAACGAGAAGGACTGGGTTGTCAATCTGACAAAACCACAACAGCAATCTGGCAAGAGAGTGGACCTGGGGGCGCTTGCGTTGAAGTGTGAGGAGACGGACCCTGAAAAGACTGTCCCTCGAAAAAGGCCACAGGGGCGAAGTTTTTTTGGTCCCTTTTTGGGATTTTTTTTGACCAAGTCAGTTGAGTTGCCCCCACTCATCCGGTCTCGCAGCGCCCACGCAAAAGCTTGGCGCAGGCCGCGGCTGCAGGGTCACACCATCTTATTAGCCGAGAAATTTTGGTCGGTCCCTGGGAACCCCCGCACCCCGAGTTCCCGACGAGACGCTTTTTGTGCCTGTTGGCTCCGAAGATGCGGAGGATCATGGATTTGTGCGACAGGGGTTCCACTCCGCTGCAGATTTGTTTGCCTGATGGTCTGGATCATTTGTCAATGCGCGGGATGCAACGAGCAGCTTCCAGGTTCTGCCAACAAATGGGCAACGCACTCGAGGCACTGTTTCACCGAAACAAATCGCCACACGTTTTCGTTGAAACAAATCGCCACGACTGTCGATCCGCTGTGGCACAAAGCTGTCGGCATCTTCCAGAAGCTCATTAACGATGAGGCTGTCGAGCTGTCAAAGCGAACACACGCCCGGCTAACCCAGCTCAGTTGGCGTGCTGGTATGGATACCGGGAGCGCCCCATCGTGCACACCTAACCCAATTAAGCCTCAACCAGACTCTCCGTCTTCCAGAAAGAGATCTTGCAAGGTCACAGACTGGTAATTTCCAAAGTTTGCAAGCTGTCATCAACCAGTTCTCAGTTTTGCGAACGAGTTTGTTGACTTGACGGTGGCATCGAGATGTGTGCTTCCCGCCGTCTTCCGGCTGCAATTAGAATTCTAACATGACCGTTATCAAGCCCATTGGTGGTTCTCTTCCGCACCCCAACCCCTTCCTCTTTATCTCTCTCAAAAGAAAAAAAAAGATATTGTCTAACCCCTTTGTTTTGCCTGTTTTCACTTTGCGAGAAAAGTGCTCCTTCATCAAACAACTAAGCTCCTCAAGTTCATCTAATCTCCCTCACTTCTCATTGACAACCCATATTGGTGAGGTCTTGCTCCCTCTCTAGGCAATTCTCTGGGATTCATCGTCTTGTGGGTCATATATCTCGATTCAACTGTCGATGGTTCATAAGCAGAACGAATGGCTATGGTACTCGGTTACATGACAAAAGTTACCATCAACAAGGTGTTGTATACCCCCGGCACATGGAGGAGCAAGGTCGGCCATGCAAACAGACAAGAGAGTTACCATGAAAGCCTCTCGCTGCCCACAATAGCCTCGTACATTGTGACACAAAAGCAGCTGTGAAGCAAGCGGCCAGGTGGGTGATGTTGGTGAAACATGTGGATATACCAGTTAATGGTGGTGGAGAACCATCAGATTAAAATGAAGACTAATGAATACAAGACCACCTAAACTCTAAATCTCCCGTCAGCGGGCATCAGGTCCATGGCGCAGAGGAAATTCTGCAAATACGTGCTTGATGTGGCCAGCTGCCCAGTCCAGAATTGGCATGTTCAACAAGCATACATCCAGTTGGAAACCCCATGTTGGCTACGGGAGCAATACTTTTGCCAAGAATCGCGCCCTAGCATTTGAAAACGTCCGTGGCTCATTTTGTCAAGAGATCTCCCTTGATGATGGCCTTCGTGGATTAAGGACTGTCAACGTGGGTTTGTGCTGACTTGCGAACAGGAGCAAGACAAGGATGCTGCCCAGGTTGATTTTGAGTTGCTGACCACCTCGCCTCTCAAGGCACAACTCCCACACGGCCGCAGCGCAGCTCGTCTCTTGAACACAAACTCCGCCACTCCGCCACTCACCTTATACCAGAAGAAGTTCGCTAGACCCAAAACACCTGGTCCGATTCTGACAAGTCATCATCTGGACGAACTCCCGCCGTGACAATGTCGAGCGCGAAACACATCCTGATATCCTCTTCTAAAGCCTGGCCTCAAACAAGAACCACAACTAGAAACATACCTACCTCTATTGTCTATCTTGGTTAACAACAGACCGCTCGTACTAACAAAGGGAATGTTATCTCGATGTACTCTATCCCGTGAGAAGAGTCAGTAAAACTAGAAAAGAATAAAGGAACGCCATCTGTGCTGAATATGTCTTTCCAATCTCGTGTTGCCAGATAGAGAACGGTGGGTGGAATGTGAGGGCAATGGTGTGTAACGTAGGTCATACATGTCTCAAGCAAGAGCAACAGCAGCAGTGGGAGATGGTGGAGTTAAAGACACAGCTCATCCATCTCTTTCTCCAACTCCAACATTGGATGTGGTATCTTGGGGGTCTCATTTTTGCAGGTAAACCGCTGGATGAGTTAAAGGAGAAGAATGCCGCCCGGGACCCCCAAGTAAGCTTGAAAAATTGTCTGTTACACAACATAACCAATGTGCATACCTGAGCGTCGAAGCATCCCAGGCATGCCTTGATCTGGGTAAATCCTCGGTGTCTTTTCCTTGTCTCAAAAACATCATTCTAAAAGCGCACACGCAGCCATGGAAAATCAGGCAATGTATCCCCAGAAACACCAAGGTAAGATGGTTTGGTTGATCAATACCTAAACATCTGTGCAACCACATGGAAATCCACACAAATCCCCTCGGAACATCTCGCACAACGGGTGACTAATCGGCAGGCAGGACCCACTCTACTTGCTGAACTTCCCGGCCAGCAAAGACGCCAATGTGGGGCAGATGGACGCCTTCCCTTTCCGATCAGATGTGGCAGAACGGTATTGTATCATTGGCTGGAACGAGTCTTGACCCCTTGTTCGTCAAGGCAATATCCCCACCAAACTCCCGCATGTGCTAGGCCTAATCAGGAATAGGAGGGTTGGGCGATCTTCCTTCTCTGACAGATTTGGCGGTCAGTCATCCAAATCCGCCCAGAAGAAACAAAAAGAAAGTCGACGGATTTAGACAGCAGTTTTTTTGCAAGGGCATAAGTAAATAAACGGAGGAAGAGAAAGAGAAAGAAAAAAAATAGAATTACGAACTGCAGGCTCCTTCGTAAGCAAAATCAAGATACGACAACCCGTTTCGCTTGGACACGAGGACGCCAAGTTCTGCAGCCGCCGGCTGCATGAGGTTGCGCTTCGCTTCAGCAGCATGGAGGGGTGGGTTGCGACTGGCGCAAATACATCGAAGAAATGCACGGGTGGGAGGGTGTGTGTCACACCACAACAGACTTGCGCCATGTGGTGGCCAAGTTGACGAATTCAATCCACCATACATGCAGCCCCCAAGCACACTGCGAGAGACACCACCACTGCCGATTGGGGCGACACCATCGCACACCACCACAAAACACACCACGAAGTTGAATTTGAATCACCAAGTCAATTCGACTGTCAAGGAAACCTGAAGGACCTGGAGCCAGATTACCTACCCCGCCCTCACAGCCTCGCCGCCTCACTTTCCCTTCCCCAGCCCACCGAGAGAGAGAAAGGGAGACTCCCAAAAAGGGACGGACGCAGATGGTCCATAACTAGACAAAGAAGAAAAAAGGAGACGAAAAGATAAAACACACATAGCAAACCCATTGTGACAATCAGCCAACTCCATTGAGATCGACATAAAACAGTAGGAAAATAAGAGAAGCGGCCGGGGAGAGAGAAACCTAACCTCCCAGCGGGCGATGGGGGAAAAGGGAAAAAGAGCCGACACAAAACACAAAAAAGAAAAAAAGGCACACCCAAACTCCCCCCTTCCCCCGACGAGTAAACCTTATCACGCCATCATCCCCACGCCATTTTCTCCCTTTCCTTTCCTTCACACCTTCCTTCCAAACCATTCCCCCATTCGCAAACCCCAAACCCGCTCCTTCGCTAGCAGACCGCCCCCTTCTCCAGACAGATCAAACACATCCAAGTGTATGTCGAAAACTGCGTGCTTCGTGTACTGTGTTAAGTGCTCGGGATAACTATGGGGGGGTGTTGCATATTTCCCCCCAATTCGCTCTTGGCGTCGCCTGTTGTGGGCTTATGGGCGGGCGCCAAGGGTTGGGAAAACAGATTCGTGGAGTTGTTGTCAAACAAAGGCGGGAAAGATTAGGGGGGGGTGAAAAAAATAACGACTTTTTCTCTGCCTGTTGCGTGGCTTTGATTCCAAGGAGCGGATGCCGATGCCTGCGGTCGGCTGTCAAGATTGTGTGGTGCGGCCCGGCAGTTTGAGATGGTCGAGTGGTCCGGCGGTGTGATCTTGTCGACAGAGTTTTCATGCGGACAAGATAGACGCCCTGCCCCGTGTCCTGAACCTTTTTTTGTTCTGTGTTGTCCAGTCGAGTTAAAGACGTCCTTCATCGTAGACTACCTCTTGCGCTTCTTGTTTTTATCCAGTACTCCGGGAGGCGGGGTTGCGAGAGCGGGCACATGAGGGGCAATCGGAGCAGCGGGTAATAAGTTGGGCACCGGGGGCGGCATGTCCTCCTTCTTGGCCTCATTCTTGATGGGCACGCCCATGTGCCGACCGTATCGGCCCTTGCGACCGTTGCCTTCGTCCTCGCTGATGCAGAGCTCGGCGGGAATGCCGGCATCCCGGCATCTGGAGCAAGGTCGTTGTCTGTCGCAGCCCTTCTTGCTCTTTCGGCAGCGCTGGCAGCGGGGTTTGGTGGAGAGGTCGGGCTGTTCATCTTCGCCAGCCCCAGACGGAAGAGTCGGGTTGGAGGCAATCGACTGCTTCCGAGACCCAGGGAGTGACGCCGGGGTCATCGGACCCGCAATGCTTGCCGCCTTCGCCTTCGGCTTGGCAGCCTTGGAAGGTTTGATCTTGTGAGTCTGGAGTTGCGGCGGCGCAAGGACCAATGTGTTCGCCTTGAGCTTGGTTCCCTTTGGGGGAGGAGCGGCCATTGTGCCGAGCTCGGTATGGTCCGAGGAGTCGGGGTCCTCGCTGGTAGCTTCGGCAGTGTCTTTGGAGAAGACAAAATGGCTTTCTGTGATGTTCAACACCTTCTTGTGGGTGCCGGAAGCGTCCAGCTTCTGCCTCCGTGCAGCGGGCTCCTCGTCGCCGCTGCAGCTCTCGGCGTCGCTGGTCGCGCCCGCCGAAGAAGCGGCATCGGCCCTTCCGCTGAGCGTGTCGTCCTGAGTCGACGCCGAGGCCCGACCGTGGGTTGACATGCGCATGAGCTGCATGGCAACGTCCTTGTCCTCTTCAGACACGGCGCTTCCTACCGTCGGGTCGGGAGTCATGATCATGTGGGTGGGGCCCACACCTTGGCCAGACGGGAATCCAAAGCTCCCACGGCCACGGCGATGATCGCTTCCAGGTGTCGAATATATTGCCGGGTTTTGGTAGCCATTCATGTACGCCCGCGGGGAATAGAGGGGGTGGGGGTTGCTAAACGGATTCTGCCCCGACTGGATGAACGGGAGTGAATTTCGGTGAGGGTCGATCCGGCGAGCGGGCGAAACCGAGGGATTCGACGTGGCAGCCGGCATCTGCGGGGGGGCAAAGAGAGGTAGTTCCTACCAAAGGGCGAGCGGTTAGTAACCAAAAGCGAGTTCTGCATGACGAGGCAAGTCGCTGCTTACCGAGCTCTCGAACTTGGCCCGCTTGCGACGACCGCCCTCGACAATGTTCTCGACGCTGATGTCTGTATTACCCAGCTGCTCCTTGACCCGGCCGGACGAGGAGCCAGCTCCACCATCGCCACTGCTGTAGCCGTTGAAGCTATCGCCAAGGCCATCGCCATTGACCTGGGTGCGGTTCTTGGAGGAGCGCGATCGGCCCTTCGTAGCACCGGCGGGGTTGGTCCCTGCCGACGTGCTACGGCGCTCGCGCCCACGATTGGGAGAGGCGCTGCGCAAGCGTGATGTGCTGGACTCGGGACGGGGGATGTGCGTGTGTTGTTGCTGCGGCCCCTGGGTGGCGTACCCAGCATCATTATAGCAGGCCCGGCTGGCGCCGAGAGCAGCGTGATAACCAGGGCCGAGAGGCTCCTCAATCACACGCACGTGCACCCTCATGTTATTTTGGAAGTTCTCGTACCGGGCAATAAGAGTGTTGCCGTCCTGGTCCTCGAAGCTGACGCCCTTGGAGACGCCAGGCCCGGAGTAGAGGCCATAAAACATTGTCACCGTCGAGATGATCGAGTCGGTGGTATCGTGAGGAGAAATGGACACGCGCAGGGGTAAGCGTGCTTGATAAGGGGATTCCTGGAAGACCAGAATGAACTCGACCGTCTTGGGCGTTGTGACGGTGCGCGGAGACACACTGCCGCTGTGCAAACTCAGAGGCGCAGCCCCTGTCCCATTTGTTGTGCTCGCAGCCATGTCGGCAGCAGATCGTCTAACGGCGCTGGAGGCCAGTCTCTCGTGCACGAGCGATGGGTATGGCTGAGAGACGAGGTCAGGCGGGGTGTGGGTGTGGGCCAGAGGGGGTGCGATTGAGGGCGGATTCTGATTTTGTGCAGACGACGTCGGCTCGCGGGCGAACAATTCCATTCCGGGTCAGCAAACCCAGGATGACAATGTTCCCGAGCCGATCAACGGCGTCGGCTGCGCAGTTTAAGGCGGTGATGCTGGATTGTTTCGGGTCGGGATTTGCGTCTGGCGGTGGGAAGAGTCAATGCGTGGGTCGGCGGGCGTTTTGCGAAAAGGGCGGCACGAGCTTCGGTTCGAGGGAGGAGTCTGTCGATAGACCAAAGACGTTAGTGCTCACGTACTTGAATGTAAGAATGAAGTTGGTGATGTGGCTGGCGGGAGATGCTTGTCGCTCGGATGCTGGATGCTGGATGCTGGCTGCTGGCTGCGGGAGAGGGACGGAGTGTGCGGTAGAGAGCTGGCGCAAAAGAGCCAGCAGGGCGCGGCGATCGGGACAGCGCTCCTGTTGGGGGTGGGAGGAGCGGCGAAGGGGAGAGACGAGAAATATGATGCTGGACCAGATCGCATGCGGCAATGGTGACAAAACCACTTACCGGAGAGTAATGGGAGTGGTTGTGTCGGGTTGAGATACGGTTGCGATCGCACAATCCAGCACCGAGGACTGGCTCAAGGGCAACGGTGAGCGAAGAGGCAGTGGGTGGGAGTTTTCGAGCGAGGTGTTGGGAGCGGGCGGAGGCGACAGGCAAAATGGGGGTGATGCGATATGGCAATGACTTACCAGCGAGATCTGGGGTGTTGGATGGTTCGAGGTTGTGTGGTGTCGTGTGTGGAAGTGGGAGGAGAATGGAGTCGGGCAAAGAATCTGCCTTGGGTGCGCCAGGTGCCGGTAATCGCAAGAAACTGACAACTAACTGAGCTTTGCGCGCAGTTTTGGGGTTGGCACTGTGCCCACGGTGCAAAGCCCGCGACCGTTACACCCGGGAAGCCCCAAGACACCACAATATTCATGCTGCTTCCGCAGACTGTTGCAGACTGTTGCAGTCTGTACTTGGTCTTGCAACTGCTCTCGTCTGCCTCTACATGCGTCGAGCACCAATTCGGCCTTGCTTGCCCAAGTCGGCCCAAGTCGCATGTTCCTTTGTGAGCTTCCGCTCGCACCTCGAAGCGGAGGTGGGCCCTCGTTTCCGCACAGTGCTTGCGTCTATCCGAACCCCCAGCAACCGTGACCGCTGCTCATTCACAGGCTCGCATGCTTCGGCAGCAGTGAAGCAATGGGCGCAACAGGACAGGAGATGGCTCAATAAAGCGATGGAGCCAAAGGTTGTGGTCAACGTAAGGTGAGATCATGGTATCGCTAAGCTGAGGCGCATCGCATGGTCTCCAGCGCAATCTTGTCTCATTCCTAGGTTGCGCCGAGATCTTGGATGTTGCGACTGGGATTGTCAATCGCTGCCAACCGAACCTGAGATTCGCAAACGGAAGACCGGGAAACTACATATTTCAGACTACTGTTCATCATAAAATTCGATTTCCCGTCGGACATGGTCTCGGCCAGTGCGAGAGGCGCGGCGGGCTCTGTCGCTCGGGACATGTTCGGAATCAGTCCAGAAGAATCTCTTCACGACGAAACGCTCATGTGGTCCACCCGCGGGCGGTGCATTGGGCCGCCAGTTCGTCACAACGGTGCGTTGCCAAAAAAGCAAGACCCGGTCGGGTCCCCTGCAAATCGTCGACGGCCCAACCCAGTTCCCCACGCTGCACATCGAGTGTCGCCAAAATTGTGGCAAGACAACAAACAGTCTCCATCCACCACACCCACCACAGCATGCGCGGCAAGCCCTAATAACCTAGGAGTGGCGCCAGGAGTCCAAGAACGGCCCCTGGGTCGCGCTGTCGGCCGCCTGAACTAGCTAATATTTGTATTGGTTTGCATGACCCGACAACGCGATGCAACCGATTGAGAACGGCAAAGCGATGAGCAAGCGGAGTCACTCCTGGGCGCTAGCCAATGGCGGGGGCTTGGAGCGTCCTGTTGTGGTGCTGGCGTCAACTAAGTCGCGGCGAGCGCGCGCATGACTCTCTGCCCGAAAGTAAACACAACACCAACACCGACAAGAGCGTCTTGGCTGGAGGGGGGACGAGATGCGCGAGTACAGACAAGCACAGCATTCGGTTGTTTGCGATAGTTTTACCGACCGCGAGCGCATCGAAGGCGACGAGTTGAATGCGGATAAGCGGGTGACGCCCGTTTTGAGCAACCTCCGGCTGGATTGAAATCGATGCCCAGGGATGGACCATCCTCGAAACCTGGAACTGCGACGGATTCGAGGCCGTCAGTGGCCAGCAGGCAGCTGGCCGATAGGGTTCTCGGCTGCTGGCTGGAGGAACAGTTATGCGCTGGCGCCCGTTTCATGCCAATGTTAGACGTCGAATCAGCGTCCCAGATCGCAGGCTGGATTGTCAACAACGGAAACGCCAGCCATGCATGGCACGCCAGCATGCTGCAAGCTGCGATTTTAGCAAGCCCCCGCCGAGCACCTGGCTGGCTCCCACCTTGATCCATCCAATGCATCGTCACCTTGACTCGACCCCCATTGGGCGACCCCGCCACTCGTGTTCCTTTGGAATATTCTGGACAGCGACAGCGACGGCAACGACAAGAACAAAGACAACGGCAGAGCCGACGGTGCTGACAGTCGCACCGTCAACACCGAGTGGTAGCCCAGTGAAAACAGAAGCCTCCACAGGCAGGTCCATGGGCGTTCTTGACGAATTTCGAATCATTGTTCCCATACGCCAAATGGGGCTCCCTCGCCCTTGGGAGCGTCATTTATTACGGCGGGAGAACATGCCACTCTCGTCGAGGCACATCAGATCTGTGAAGGTGACGTCCGCAGCAGCCAAGCTCGGCAACCCTTGGGCGTGTGCGTTTCGGGTTTGCTGATCCACACGCCGCCGCTTCATGTTACCGACTTGTCGCAAGGCATCGATGCAGCAGCGCAGCTTGCCGACCTGCCCTCTTTGCACGATCCTGGTTTTTCCTTCGACGCCACTATAACACCGGTGATTAATGGTAATCGCGGTTAATAAATAAACTGGCAGATCACTTGAAATTCGCGACTCGGCTGAGCAGATTGACCCGCTCCGTGGCGCACATCACAGGCCAAGTTGCCATCTCGCCTTGCCGTCGCGATGAGCGTATGGAGTTCTCTGACATGAAAAACGAAAGTAGGCGCAAGCAGGTTAAGCAGGACGCATATCTATATTCGGTACTTGCGTATAAATTAGCTTGGGGTTTGGGGTAACTCTGGACAAACCGAAAGGCGCATCATTGGCCCATCACTTCCCGCAGCCCGCATTGCGACAAATTGATCCTGATCCTGACAGGCCGAGGTGCTGTTCCTCGAAACAGACCCAACCAGCGGCCGCGCCGCAGTGTCTCAAAACACAACAAATATCCGAGTCGCGCTTCGCCGCTTCCTGCATTGGCTATCCTCTCATTCCCATGTTTGGATTGGTCGATTTTCATGCTCCTGAATGCCGGCGTGGGCACAAATGTGCGCGAATTGAGAAAATTGAAAAATGAGGCGGATGAGCGAGATGGAGGGGTTTGACATCTGCTGAGCGGACGAGATGTGTCGCACGTGACTGCGTGGCATGGTCGTGTCGGGTTAGGCGCGTCTTGGCTATTTCTTGATCTACCCCATCTAAAAACCGAAAACACCAAAACCGCATCAAAAACTTTTTATCGCAAAGTTGACTGAATATTCCACGACTGAAATACCGACTTGAAGACCCGAGAAAGCGAAATGTGCGGTCCGCCGACGGTTTTGACTTATCCGACAGCTTCAAAGGAGGACGCGATGGACGAAAGCGGGGTTACGTCACGGACCGAGCAACGGGCTGGCAGGGATGGCACGGCCCATTTTTGGAGGACCCACTTTGCAGAGTAAACAAATACACAGCAGAGAAGGCGCAAGCGATAACTGGCACAATTTCAACGCGCCCGCCAGAGAAGGTAACCTCCACCTCTCCGAACCTTCCCCAATGCCTCTGCGCAAGAACCTGCCTCTCATCTGAGCCAGGTAAGCTTCCTCGTAGTCGACTCGAGTCGCTACCACGCCAGCGCGCACTCCGAGAAGCGGCACAACCTTTCAGCCAAAGACATTCTCCATCGTCGTCGCGCCACTATTTATTCGAGGTTGAGACAGATTATCCGCGCCATCAGAGTCTAGCAACAACATCGCCATTTCGATCCTGCCAAGATGGACGCAAAGGTAGGCTCGCGTCTTGCCCTCCCTGCCTTCCCGACTGCGCGCTCTGTTTTCACGCGACGGGCGCCTCCCCCCAACCCATCTTGAACCATTCCAATTGTTTGCACCATGTGGCAGGAAGCTAACCATTGCGCATCTACAGCCGCAACGCCCGTTGCGCGTCGGGACGACCACTTCTGGCAACGAGAATTTCCCTTCTTCTAAACAGTCCATCCACCACCGCCACAAGTCGGCCGGCAATCTCAAGACAATGGCTCCCACGGGCGCGCTCAATGCTCCTCCGAAGCGGACCGCCTTTGGCGACGTGAGCAACACTGCTAGGACTCGTGTTGGCGATCCCATTGGCAAGCCGCTCGGAAAAGCCGTGGTCAAGCCCGTCGGGAAGGAGCCGATCAAGATTCGCGCCAAGTCAGTCAGCACGACAGTGAGCACTCGCGACATTCGAACCGAAGACAAGGAGAACAGACAAGGCGGCGCCAACGAGAACCGGTCAAAGATCAATGCAGGGTCCAAGGGCATTGCGCAGGGGTCCAAGTACGCTTCCGGTGTGTCGACGCACGCTGCGAAGCCCGCGCCGCGCGCCAGTATCGTCAACCAGCAGTACCTTGGAGCATCCTTGGCCCAGCCTCCCCTGCGTAACGGCGTGTCCAAAAAGATTTCAGCCGTATACAACGACCGCGCAGACCCCAAGGGAAATGATCTCGGGATACAGTCTCCGGCCGACGACCTCGCTGTCGGTGTGGGTAAGCCGGCTAAGAACCCGCGTCACTACAAGAGCCAACCGGTGCTGCGCGCCGAGCAGCAGAACTACCGCCAGGCACAAACCAAGCTTACCAAGTTTGTGGTGCAACCCGATGATCTCATCGAGGCGGAGGACGAAGTCGATATTGACGATAACGAAACGGAAGCGGCTTACGAGGACGCCGTCGAACAACTGTCAGAGGACGCCGAAGACGCTGTCCGTGACGCACTGGCCGAGATGGAGCAGGCGAGCTACAGAGGGCTGTCCCAGGACGACTACGAGCAGCCGCTGCAGTCCAAATCCCTGCCCGAGCCTCCTGTCGCGTCCGAGCCAGAGGAGTATTGGGACGAAGAGGAGGAGCAAGAGCAAGAGCTCTACGACGAGCAAGGGTATACCACGGCGCACTCGTTCCGGTCGCACGGCGATAACACCACGAGCGGCCCGACCACTCTGCTCGCGCCACATGTTACCGCCGCTGTTCAAGAGGAACTTGACATTGCCAAGGAGTTCGTCCTGCTGCACCAAACCGAGGAGGAGATCGAGGAAGAGGCGTGGGATGTGAGCATGGTGGCCGAGTACGGGGACGAGATCTTCGCGTACATGCGGGAGCTTGAGGCAAGTTCTTCATTTCGTTTTGCCCTTTGCACACTGGGATGCCTGCTGCTTCTTAGTCTCGCGTGGTCGACTGCTTGCTGACTCACTCGTGCAGGGTCAGATGCTCCCGAGCCCTCACTACATGGACGACCAAACTGAGATCCAGTGGTCGATGCGTTCCGTCTTGATGGACTGGCTGGTTCAGGTTCACCACCGATTCTGCCTGCTTCCCGAGACCCTCTTCCTGACGGTCAACTACATCGATCGGTTCCTCTCGGTCAAGGTCGTCTCGCTCGGGAAGCTCCAGCTCGTCGGCGCCACAGCTCTCTTTGTGGCGGCCAAGTACGAAGAGATCAACTGTCCGTCGGTTCAGGAGATCGTCTACATGGTGGATTCAGGCTACAGCGTGGATGAGATTCTCAAAGCTGAGCGTTTCATGCTGAGCATGCTACACTTCGAACTTGGGTGGCCTGGTCCGATGAGCTTCCTCCGCCGCATCAGCAAGGCGGACGATTACGACCTGGAGACCCGGACGCTGGCCAAGTACTTCCTGGAAATCACCATCATGGACGAGCGCTTCGTGAGCAGCACGCCAAGCTTCCTCGCGGCCGGCGCTCACTGCATTTCCCGCCTGTTCCTGGGCAAGGGTGACTGGGTTCGTAGACGGTCTTTGTTTGTGCGAAACAGAGTTGACATGCTAATCTTGGCGGTTGCTAGACCCCTGCTCACGTCCACTATTCGGGCTACACGCTCGCCCAGCTCAAGCCGCTAATCAAAATGCTCTTCGAGTGCTGCCAATACCCACGCAAGCACCACGGCGCCGTCTACGAGAAGTACGCGACGCCGAAGTACAAGCAATCCTCGACCTACGTCGAGAGCAAGATGAGCGGCCTCACGCTGTCTCAGCTTTTCGCCGGCCCTGCCCGCCACGACACCTCCTCCGTTCGCGATGACGACGACATTCCGGCCCACCACCTGGCTGCCCGGAACCCCATTCCCACCCAGGGCTAGACGAGCCCTATCACCAACCGATACCCTTGGACGACTTTTTTTCTGCCGGTCTTGTCTTCGTTGTATGCATTTACACCAACAACGCATATCCGTGCTGGGGGATGGCATCGCAACCCCCGTTGGACTGTTTTTGTTTTGCCTCTTGCGTCACGACGCACGCCCATACCCATTGCAATTTCCCTTGTCTATCACGTCTGGCAAACCATAACGGCAGCAAGTTCTTTCCCTCACACGACATACCCGCCGCCGCTAAACAGCGGTCAAGCAGGCCATATTAGAACTCGCTGTCGCCATGGCTCACCGACGACGACTACTGTTTTTATGCATCGGATAACTCCAGTTCCACTTCGCCTTGGCCCGGTACCACCCGCCCCTTTTGCATAGAAATATGCAAGGGTCTGGAGCGCGCCATGAGCGTCCTGATGGATGGGATATATTCCGGGATATGATGCTCCTGTTTTTAATACGCGACTCATCGCGCCGCAAGAACGACGAGCACAACAATGACGGCGAACGAGCGACGACGAGACAAAACAGGGGTTTCATGACGAATTAATGAGACCCACGACACATTTTTCTTTTCCTTTCCTTTCTTCTCTCTTCTCTCTGACTCACTCTCTCACTCTTTTCCTATCTCTTATGATCCGGTCTCTTGGCTCGACTTGGTCCAGCTTTGCCCGGGGTTTTCGAGCAAAAATGGGGGGAAACAAGAGGCATCGGCAATGGGCAAAAGGGGAGAGCTGAAAGCTTTTTCTTCTGGAGGTCGGAGGTCTTGGGTGGGCGATATCTACCTACCCACCTGCTTACCCACCTGCCTTGTCTTGCCTACCTGGGTAATTTGGGAGGGCTCTGGGTTATCACGGGGAGGAAAAGGGTTTTGGGGGATGCGGTCAATGATGCCGGACGCGCCGCGGCATCTAACAGGCATAGCTGGCGTCTTTGAGGATCTGTGAGAGGTTCCTAGGGAAGGTGTGCTGGCTTGCGGAACGGGGGATGGTGATGTTGTTGAGGGGATTGGGGCATGTATAACGTATTCTTTTTCGCTTTTCAGGGTCAGGTCATGCTGGCGGCGGGCGGAAATCTTTTTATTTTCTTTTGTCTTTGTTTTCTTCTTTTTTTTTATCATTCTTCTTTCTTTTTCTCTCTCTCCTTAAGAGAGGGGGATTTGGGGAGGTAACTGTTGTTGCTGCTACTACTACTATTACCGGCTGGTTGGCTGGTTGGCGCGGATGATGGGATGGGATATGGGACGGAACGGCCTGGGATATGGGATGGTTAATGGCTTGTTTTTTGTTATGCGGGATAGAGAGGGTTTAGACGGAAAAACAACTTTTCATCCGTGACTGACGATGATGATGATGAGGTTACTGGTGGCGATGATACTGTCTGTTGTGTGCACTCTCTACTCTGCCTCAGGTAGCCAATGTTATCATCCGTTTTTCACCCCAGGGGCGAGTCGACTGAACTTGTGGGGATTGCCCGTCTCGTTCCTGTAGCAACGGACCCCCAAGACATCCTTGACCTAGGCAGTCAGTTCTTGTTCCGGCTGCGTGCTTGATGAGATGGGAGCGATTATCTGTCGACAATGAGCTTTGGGACGATGAGGGTTTCTGTGACCTCTCTTCCCCAGGCTGTGATGTTTCCCTCTTCAAAGTTGTTTATATCTGGTAACTAATGTATCCTTCCCCGACTCAGGTTTATCACAAGAAAATATACCAATCAACCTTTTCGCAGCGGCTGTTTCCTTATCCGCTCGGGTGAGAGGTTGCTCAGGGTTGTTGGAGACTGAGAAGTGGAGTCGATGTGAAATGCCGAGCATCCACTTTTTTGATCTTTAACCTTTTTTTCTTCTTTTTCTTTTCCTGCTCGGGCCGAGCAACAAGAGTGTGCGAGCAAGCCAGCAGGCAAGGGTGCCTGGCCTCGCATTTTGCTGAAGCTTTTATTTCCTCCTGAAAAGATTGGTTCTTTTCGACGCGACCCAACTGTGGGTGGAACTGGGAACTGGTTCCCGTTCCGTTCCCGATCTTTGGGACGCTATCCGGGCTCCGTCGGATGGGGCATTTCTAGTTCATTTTCTTCTTTTTCGCTCTCTTGGGGCTTTTGCTAGGGGTTGCAACTGGCTTGGTTCCTCAAAGGATCCCTACCCCTTTCCGGATGTAGGTGTCGGGTGTGCCTGTGTGTGTGGCTTGCATACAACCTTCCTGACCCAACCACAGAGTCGACGAACCTGGTTTCCGTTCCGTTCGCTGCTCTGCCGGGTTGCGGGGAACAAGAGTGCCGGCCCGCGATTCGCAGCCGGCGGGGTCGGCAGGGTAGCCGGCCCCCACCAGAAGGGCGTGGAGTTTGACATGCCCTGCCTGTCCTGTGGCTTTTCTTGCACACTTGTTGTTGACCGGCGTGGCTTGGCTTTCGGGTGCCCGCGATGTCGGCGGGAATAAAGCCGGAGGTAGCCTTGTTCGGTGGAGTTTTCCCGGGATGGGCGGAGGTATGGGAGGGGGGTTTTTGGGTCGATGATGACTCTTTTTTGGGTCATGTCTGCTGGGGGTGGAGGGGGATGGATTTTTTGGGGTCACGGCTTTTTAAGGGGGTGATATAAGTAAAGACTCACACACAGCCTTGGCTTGGTCTCGGCTTTGCGTTCGAGGGTGCAGATTTGGGCCTATATTACACCCATTTACAGATACACAATCAGCATGCCGGTAACGGTACTTGGCTCTGCCATGGCTCCCGAGCGTGATGTCGAGAAGGCATCACCGGTGGTCCGACGACAACCCGACGATGCCTCAGTGTCAGGGGGTGAGGATGCGGTGGCTTCCACCGAGGAACAGGAAGCAGAAGAAGCGGAGTTCCAACCACCAGATGGGGGATTCGAGGCGTGGTCGCAGGTGTTGGCGGGCATCCTGATCAACATGATGGCGTGGGGGTACCCGTCGGCGTTTGGTGTCTATCAGCTCCATTACCGAGACACGCTCAAGCTGCCGGACTCGCAGATCTCGTGGATCGGGTCGATGCAGGTGTTCCTCGCCTTCGCCATGTGCACCTTCTCGGGGCGGCTAGCCGATGCGGGCTACGTCAAGTCGACCATTGTTGCCGGCTCGTTCCTCGTCGTGTTCGGCACCTTCATGACGAGCATCTGCACCGAGTACTGGCAGATCTTCCTCGCCCAGGGGCTGTGCACGGGGTTCGGCCTGGGCATCGTCTTCATGCCGCCGCTGTCTGTCATCAACTCGTACTTTGTGACGAAGCGGTCCTCGGCGCTGGCCATCTCGGCCACGGGCACCGGCCTGGGCAGCGTGGTCTTTCCGGCCACAATCCAGTACCTGATCCCGCAGATCGGCTTCCCGTGGGCGGTCCGAGTCGCGGCGTTTGAGGCCCTGTTCATCTCGGTCATCGCCGTGTTGATCTTGAAGCCGCAACTCAAGCCGAGGAGGTCGGGTCCGCTCATCGAGTGGGATGCCTTCCGGGAGGGCCCGTATCTGCTGTACATACTGGGCGCCTTTTTGTTTTTTTGGGCGCTCTACTTTGGCTATTTTTATGTGAGTTTTCTGCTGCTACCCCTGAATATCTACCTTAAGTACATGCCTTAGGTACTGACCATAGTCGCAGATCAACGCCTATGCACGCAACGTCATCCACTTCTCCACCACCGATTCCGTCCAGCTACTCCTCATCACCAACGGCATGAGCATTCCGGGCCGGCCCATTGCGGGCTACATGGCGGACCGCTACTTCGGACCCATTAACCTGTACGCTTTCCACACGTTTGTGCTGGGCGGCCTGCTCTTCGCGTGGATCGGCGTGACGTCGCGGACGGGCATGTACGTCTTCTCGGTCTTCTTTGGGCTTGCCAACGGTGCCGCCCAGGGTCTGTACGCGGGGTCGCTGGCCAGCCTGACCAAGGACCCGCGCAAGATGGGCACGCGGTTCGGCATGGTGTGCACCATCGTTGCCTTTGCCTCGCTCGCCGGGCCGCCCACGGCCGGGGCCATCATCGACAAGTCCGGCGGGCGGTACCTGTGGGCGCAGGTATGGGCCGGGCTGGTGATTGTGCTGGCGTCTGTTGTCATTGCGGGGACGAGGTGTGTTGTTACGGGGTTTAAGCTGCGGGTGAAGATATGATTGGGGTTGCAAAAGGGAAAAGGGGGATGGGATTGTGGGATAGAAAATGGATAATGCGTAATGCGTAATGATCGGACGGCGGCACCTGGGCCATTGTATGTAGGGCAGGTGGGCAGTGATATAGAACATAATTAGACTGATGAGATCGTTGTAAATCGAATCTTCTAGTCTTGAAATCCGCATGCACAACCCCCATGTAAAAGTAATGGATATGTACTAACAAACATGCTGCCCCTATTTCTTCTGGCAGTCTCCTTTCTACCATATTGCCCGAGTCCTTTGACATCCTTCCCATCAATATGGATTCTCCTGATACGCCTTCTCTGCCTCCGCATACGCGTCATAGCCGTACAGAAAAGGCTGGATCTCGGGGCACGTCCAGCGGCTGGGGAACGGACCCTTGAGCTCCTTGCCGAGCATGCTCATCATCAGGGCGTCCCGCCTCTCCTGCGCCTCGCCGTCCTCCATGTGCGAGTCATCCCGCTGCTTGAACGTCTCCAGCTGGATTTTCCGGCCCCTCTCCATTCTCAGCGTCTGGTACAGCCTCGACACGCACGGCAGTTGCCTTTCCATCTCGCTCTTCTTCACCCTACCCAGCAGCGATCCCAGCACCGCGCCGTCCTCCAGGCTCGAGTTCGCCCCCTGCGCTAGGTACGGAAGCATTGGATGGCAACAATCGCCCGCCATAAAGAAGGTCCCCTTCTCGTTCGCCCACTCGGGCAGCGCATCCAGCCACATCAACCGCCACTTATGCACCACGCCCTTCACCTGCTTCAGAAACTTCCCCAGCAGCGGATCCCACCCGCCAAACCTTCTCCTCATCTCCTCAACATCCCCCTCCAACTTAACCACCCCCTTAGGCAAATCATCCGGACATAAAAACACCAAATTATACACCTCCCCACCCCTCACCGAATACCCAACACAATGCGCCCTCGGCCCAACCCAAAAATCCACCGTCGCATCCCTCACAAACGCCCTCAACTCCTCCGCATCCTCCCCCTCCAACTCATCCACCGTCAGCGTAATCCGATACGCCAAATCCCCCGTCAACACCGCCGGACTAGGCCGTCCCAAAAACTCCCCCCGAATCCCACTCCACAACCCATCCGCAAGCAGCACCACATCCCCCTTCACCACCTCCCCCTCCGGGCCATGCAAGGTAACAACCGCCCCCTCGAAATCAACCCCCACTGCCCGCGCCCCAAGCCGGATAATCACACCCAACTCCTCACACCGCGCGACCAGCGCCTGCTGCAGGTCGACGCGGTGCAGGTCCCAGAAGGGGTTGCCGGCGCCGTAGCGGGCGGTCATTTGGGCTTGGAGGGCTGGTTCGTGGGCAAGCAGGCGGGTGCCGTCGTAGCGGTGGACGGAGAGGGCGCGCGGGATGGAGGCCAGGGGGGTGAGGTGGGGGAGGAGGGACCAGGCGGAGAGGAGGCGGGTGCCGTTGGGGGTTATTTGGAGGCCGGCCTGTGGTTTTTTTTGCACTTTGTTAGTCAAGGTTTCTTGGTAGGTAGGTACCTAGGGATGTGTATGCTTTTGTTTGTTTGTTTGTTGGTGAAGGGGGTGGGGTGGGGTGTGAGGAGTGAGAAATGGGAAAGGGGAAGGGGGTGGAGAGGAGGGGACGGAGAGAGGAGGAGTGCAACATACCCCGACTTCTTGCAGCTCCTTGACTGTCTCGAGGACCGTCACCTGATGGGCTGGGTTGGCCAGCTTGGTTGAGAGCGCCGCGCTCAGCCCGGCCAGGCCGGCGCCGATGATGATGACGTGGATGCCGTCGTCCGTCGGCGACGGCGAGGGAGAGGGGATGTGGTCACCCATTGTGCGTGTTTGTCGTGTATGTGTCCGTGTGTGTATGTCGGATCGGGTACCAGACAGGCAGTATGTCCCTTTTCGGGTAAGGTACCTATGCAAGATAAAGAACGGTACCAAATTCAATGACAGGTCAAGTATGGCAGAGAGAGCGGGAGGTTGACAAGGCAAGTCTGGGTGTGGCTGCTCTCAGGTCGAACCGGAATGCAGAACCACCCAAGCAAGAAAACGGAAACCGGAGATTTAATTTAGAAACTGTCACTGCTTCCCGCCGCCTTATACACATGCACTTCCCCTCCCCCCCTTTCCCGATTCCTGCCCATCATCTATATTGATTGCGTCTCCATCCAACGGCGAACACGCGGGTATTCACAGCGACAACCGCGGGTTATCCGGGTGTGGTGGGGATTCGCGTTCGGGATATCCGAGGAGTGGGGGACCGGGACATGGTGCAGGAGCTAAGTGGGGGTGCGCTTGTGTCTGGTTGAGCAGTTGAAAGGCGGGGGAAAAGGGGGGGTGTTACTTGGTTAGGCGGGGGGATGGACCCAAGGGGATGGTTCGGGGCCTGGACCGGGACGGCAAGGCGTTCGGCTGCTGTTAGTTTCCCTCCGATGGATCATGGGGAGAGGAAGCCTGTGGATATTTGTTCTACACTTTTGTACACATACATACATCAGGAGATCAGTACGGAATGTACAAACACTGCCTTTCCAACTGCCCAGGTGCAGTATACTCCAAGATCGGACCGGCTGTGGCCTTGCCAGTCGTGGCGCTGCGCGCCTGGATGAGACCAACGCTCTTGGTCTACCAAACCAGTCCGTCAAGAGCCTCATGATATGGGTATCCGATTCCGATAACATCACCCGTCTAAACGCTTTTGGTACTCCTGTCCAGTAAACCTTTTGTCCTGCTGCAAATGACCCTCAGTTCTTGCTTTCCTAGACCATCACCCCCTTCCCCCAGCCCTTCAAACCTCCAAATCCTTAGGATCCACAACCCAGTCCTCCTCATCCCCCCAGACCGGCGCGAGCGCAAACGACCCCTGGATCTTGCCCATGCCGTACGCGACGCCCGCCAACTCGTTCGGGTCGTTGGGCTTGACGTCGTTCTGCTCGAGCAGCACGGCCGTCGACAGGAAATTGGTCTGCGTGCCCGGCATGAGCTCCAGCTTCTGCCCGCCCCAGCTGAGCTCGACCTTGCCGGACTTGCGCACCACCAGGTTGCCGATGTAGCCGCCCTCCTTGAGCTCGTCCGCCTCCTCGTCGTCCTCCCCAGCCTCGTCCGCCTCCTCGCCATCGCGACTGCCCTCCTTCTTGGTCTTCCTGTCCGCGTCCTGAGTGAGATCGATGTTGACGGCCGGCTGGTTGAGCATGACGACGTCGTCGTCCGGCTCCGGCTTTATCGGGATCGGGTTCGTCGACGTGCCGTCGCGCGGCACAACCCGCAGCGGCGGGAGCACCGGCGGGAACTGGAAGAGGAACATGTGGCCCTCGAGCGAGGCGTTGGTCGCCTTGCCTTCTTCGGTGGGGGTGTCGTCGCTTTGGAGCGTGAACAGCTCGGCCATGCGGGACAGGTCTTCTGCGATGATCTCGGCTTCGGCGTCCTTTGGCGCCGCCGTCTTCTTCTTGGGCTTTTGCTCCCGCACGGGCAGCTTTTTCTTCAGCTCTGGTGATTCGGGCGCCTTGATGCCCTGCGGGATCTCGTCCAGCTCCATTACGTCGCCCTCGTCCTCGCCCTCTTCTGTCTTGATTGTGCGTGTCTCCATGGCCTCTCTGGCGCCCTCGTCTTTGGGCGACTCTCCGACGTCTTCGAGAGGAGCAGCCCCGTCGACGAACAGGCCCTCTTCGTCCGACACTTCTTCCACACCGCCGGCCTTTTCTTGCGCCTCGATCTCGGCCGCTGTCGTTATGGTCATCCCCTCGTCCTTGTGCTCCACGCGCCGGATGCCCATCGGCATGATCAGCCGCTTCTTCTTTTTGGTGGACGTGACCGAGGCGCCGTCTTCTTCGTCCGAAATTTCGACGTAGTTGTAGAGCATGTCGGCGTTGATCCTGCTGTTGTCGATGATGCCCGACGCGCCGTATGCGCCTCCCTCTTTGCCCTCGCCTTCGCCCTTAACGTAACCGGAGCCAGAGGCGTAAGCATAGCCGCCTGTACCTGACGGACCACCGCCGCCAACTGTTTGGTTTTAGTCAGAAATGAAAGTGCCAGAAAGAAAGCGCCAAACACAGCGGCATCTTAAACAAAGACAAAGACAAACTCACAGCTCATGCCCGCCGACAAGGGCCCAGCGGCGGAGGGACCCCGCAAGCCCCCACGCATCAACCCTCCGCGACCCCTGCCACGCCCACCGCGACCCCGACCACGGTTGAGGCGGGCTTGTCGGCGTGCCTCCTCGGCATTTCTCTGGTCTTGTATCTTTTGTTGCTCCTCGGCGATGCGGGCGCGCTCGGTCTCGCTGCGACGAACGGCCTTGGGCTTAAATTTGCTGGCAGCAGACCCACCACGGCCAGATGCCGCCGGCGCGGGAGTACTGCTGGGCAGCCTGGAGGAGGCTGATGGCGCGGCAGCGGTGTCGGGTGCCGGCGTCGATTCGGAAGAAGATATCGTCATGATTGGGACAGGTGCCGGCCCTGCGCTTTCGCTTGCTGTCGCAGTGCTGGGCTCGGCGGTCTGCGCAGGTTCACGGGAAGCCGCAGCAGCAGCAGCGGCACCAAGCGCTGCGCCGCCGCGCCCACGGCCCCGGCCTCTTGTTGTTGTTTTGGGAGGCATCTTTGTTTGACCGGCGGGGGTGCGCAAGTCAATTGTGAAAACCGGTGATGGAAATGGAATGGCAAGAAAGCGACCAGAAAGAAAGTCGCGTTTTGGCGTTGCATTTCTTGACTGCCCCACTACGATAGTCCCAGCTGTGACCTTCAGCAGGGGTCCCTGGCGGGTGGGGGACGATGGGTGTCAGCGCGGGGCACTCAGCGATAAGGGTTGGGTATGGGAGGTTCAGTGACTGTTAGTTAAAGCATTGATCTGCGTGTTATCGCTGCTTCCTTCTTTCCCACCCGACTGTTCCGTCTTCCTCACCTTCACTCTCACAACCTACCTCCCCTCCATCCACAACCCCCCTGGATGTCCTCAGAACCCGGCATGAGGTGACAAGCACCATGAACTCACCGTTCCCCAAATCCTCCTCTGTCGACGGGGAAGGGCACATCGTTGTCCGACTCCTCCCCGAGGGCATCTCCGGGCTCGAAGCCTTTACCTACCAGTACCCGCTCAAGCTGATCACCCCAATGCGCCCGCCCGAGACCAAGAGCACCCTGGTGTATATTCTCTCCTACGGCGGTGGCCTTGTCGGAGGCGATCAAGTCAACCTGTCCATCCAAGTCAAGCCCCGCGCCAGGCTGAGTCTCGCGACACAGGGCCACACCAAGATCTTCAAGTCGGCGAGCCCGGACATTGTCACCCGCCAGACGATGCGCGTCACCATCGCACCCCACGCGGCCGTGTGTCTTCTTCCCGACCCGGTGCAACCGTTCGAGGCCAGCGTCTACGAGCAGATCCAGGTCTTTACCTTGGCGCCGAGCGCGTCGCTGTGCTTGCTGGACTGGGTCACCCAGGGGCGCAGTGCGCGCGGCGAGAATTGGAGCTTTGTCAAGTGGGCTGGCCGCAACGAGGTCTGGACAGCCGCCGTTGCCGGTGACGAGGACGGCCAGGCCACTCGCGGCCGGCTGCTCGTGAGGGACTCGGTCATCCTCGACAGCAACCGAGTCCATCCCCAGCTGCCCACGCTGCGCGACTCGATGTACGGTGTCGGGGTCACTGGCACGCTCGTGCTGCGGGGACCGCTTATGAAGGCGCTGGGGGAGTTCTTCCTTGCCGAGTTTGCTGCTCTCCCGCGGCTTGGGGCGCGCGACTGGCGGAGCGACGATGTGAAGCAGAAGGAACCCGACACACCTCTACCGCCGCGGGAGCAATGGCGGGCCGACAGGCTGAAGATGGAGAAGGAGAACAGGGTGCTCTGGTCGGCCGCCAACGTCCGGGGCTGTGTGGTGGTTAAGTTCGGCGCTCCCGCTGTCGAGGCCGGCCGGGTGTGGATTGGGTCCATGCTGGCTCAGGAAGGCAGCATCGCGGAGCACTTTGGAAACCAGGCGTTGCTGTGTGTGAAATGATAGATGGATGGGAAGTGGAGAGGCCTATTTCTGGGAGTACTTTGTAGCTCCAAAAGGTACTGTGTACTATGTATGCAGTTAGTGGTGAGCACTGTGACCCCTGAATGGGGGTGACTTGAGGGAACCGGCCTCGGAACGACCGTGTGTAGCTGCAAAGCGCAGCAATTTTGTATTTATTCGGAACCGAAATACCCTTTGCATAGATTGTTACTATTTTGATTTATTTATTGGCATTTTATCTTGCTGCACTTTCTATTTGGTGCGTTTCCGTCACGGTGTGCGTACCCCGCTAGCTGCATACAGTGCAATAGGCACCGTTTTCAGGCAGGCAGTCGCGCGGGGTGGGGGTCGCCAATCCGCGAAAATAAGTGCGACCCTGTCTGTGTATTCTGGCGATTCAGTGGTCGCTCCGAGACGCGTCAATTGGAAACGAACCAACCCACCACCCACGCCGTCCTGACACGGCCTCCCGTCCCCGACAACCAAATTCAAATGTAATGACATCCAGACGACAACCACTCATGGAGACCTCAGACAACACCGCGATGAGCTCGCCCGCTCCCACTTCCAGCGCGCGCCGCTCCGGACGCGTCACAAAGGCGCCCGCCAAATTCACCCCCGATGCGCCCGCCGCCACCAAGCGCAAGCGGAACCCGGAGCACGACGATGAGGACGCCGAGAACGAGTCGCCCGATGAAATGGACGATGCCAGCGACGCCAATGACGACGACGCCGACGACACGGCCGCTGAGGAGCCCCGGCGCGCCCCCAAGAAGAAGAGAGCCCCGTCGTCGCAATCGGCAAAGTCGAGAAAACCAGCTGCGAAAAAGCCAAAAACGAACGGGGACGCGCCGGCACGCGAACCCGTCCATGCCGCGCAATTACCAAGTCGCCCCAAGAAGACTGTCCGGATTGCGATTGCACAGCGCGACGCCGAGGGGCTGTATGGTGTGTGCCCACTGTGCCTCCCTCCCGTTTCGGAGATTGTCACCTCATGCCGTTTCGCTGTATGCTAATCATCAATGCCCGACCTCGATAGCCGACGTCTTTGCATCCGGAGATTCCTCTGACAAGGTTGCAACGGAGTGGTACCACAAATACCAGGCGGACCATGCTGCCGCCGTCACCGACCTCGTGAACTGCATCCTCCGGTCCGCCGGTTGCGACCAGGAGGTCACCCAAGACGATATCCGGGATCCAGAAAACTGCTCCAACAGACTTGCAGATTTGCAGAATGTCTATACCGAGGTATGTTCGGGGTGCGACTGTATAGGTGGTGCACCGGGCGCTGCCATCGTGCTAATATCGTTCCTCTGCAGGAGGGAATCACCGACTACCCCCTGATCTCGAGAGCCAAATCCTCCAAGTCGTTCCGCGACCTGCTGGTCGGCTTCTTCAGATCTCTCGTGACAGTGCTCCACGAGACCGACGTCATCTACAAGGACAGCGCCCTGATGGACAACATCACGAGATGGGTGGCATCCATGTCCTCATCGACCCTGCGCCCTTTCCGACACACCGCGACCACGGTCGCGCTAGCCATGGAGGCCGCCCTGGTAGAAGTGGCCAAGAAGCTCGACGACCGCATCACAAAGATGACCCAGCAGGTGGACGCCGAGAAGAGCCGCAAGGGAAAGAACAAGGACAGGCTGGCAGTGATCCAGAAGAACCTCGAGGAAGCCGAGCAGAACCGGCAGCTTTGCCAGGAGCTGATCACCGATTTTTTCGAAACCGTCTTTGTCCACCGATACCGCGACATCGACGCCAAGATCCGGACTGAGTGTGTTGAGGCCCTCGGCACCTGGATCTGGCATCTTCCCACCTTCTTCATGGAGCCCGAGTACCTGCGCTACCTTGGCTGGATGCTGTCCGATCCCACACCGCAGACCAGGCAGGAAGTGCTCAAGCAGCTTGCCCGCATATTGAAGCGAGACGCCGAGAAGCTTGGTCACTTCATCGACCGCTTCCGGCCTCGCCTGGTCGAGATGGCCACGAAAGATGCCGACGTCAGCGTCCGCGTAGTTGCCATCGCGGTGATTCACATTCTCAAGGACACCGGCATGCTCGAGCCGGATGAGATTGACTCGATTGGCCGGCTGGTGTTTGATTCTGAACTGCGGGTGCGGAGAGCTGTCATTGACTTTTTTGCTGGCTGCGTCAACGACTCGATCGAGAACAAGGTTGAGGAAATGGGCGGCGGCGATGTGGTTGACGAGTTGTTTGGCGACGACGAGGAGGACGACTTCTTTTCTCCCCGTCGTGACTGGATCAGCATCAAGTGCCTGGCCGAACTTCTCGCCGCCTACGATGCACAGCTCGAGGAGGAGAACCAGACCTTGCCTGTCCGGGGCCTCGATATCGCCGTCGAGATGGTGCAGGCCGTGGCCCCCGAGACCCGCATCTCGCTGGCCTCACAGGTTCTGTACGAGAAGATTGATCAAGTCAAGAACTGGGAGCTCTTGTCTGGCTATCTCCTCTACGACCACACAACGAGCACAAAGTCAAGATCATCATCCAAGCGCACCTCAAACGAGGTGGCGCTCAAGAATGCGGTGGCACCAGAGGGCAAGGAGGAATCCGTCCTCCTTGAAGTTCTCGCCTCTGCTGTCAAGCTGAGCCTAGCCTCCGCCTCCGAGGCCGATAGGAGTCGTCGCAAACACCGGCCAGATGCCGCTGACGGCGCCGAGGACTCTGCCGTTCACCTCGCCGGCATCATTCCCCGCCTCCTGAAGAAGTACGGAGCCGAAGCCAGCACTGCTGTTACTGTATTACGACTTGAGCATTCGCTGCCTCTGGACGTCTTCCAGCAGCTCCGCCAAGACTCAACAACCTACCGCCGCCTGCTGGACGAGATCTGCACTCAGTTTGACAGGCACGTCGACAGAGGAGTCCTCGCCGAGGCGACAACAGCGTTGCTGCATGCTCGCAAGTACGATGAACTGGAGGAGATGACCGATAGCAAGATTGCCGACCTCTGGGAGACGGCGATCAACGCGCTTCGGCATTTCGACAAGACCCAAGAGCTCAACGATCGCGGCAACATGGAGCCGCAAGCCATCACCCAGCTGGGCAGCATCCTGCTCAAGATCAGCAAGCTTGCCAGCATCGCCAACTGCGTCGAGGTGCTCGAGGCACAGGGCCAGTCCGAGGACTCGGCCAACCCGGTGATCGAACTCCTCATCCGCACCGTCCACCGCGGCAAGCTCGATCAGGTCGACGAAGCCCTCGACGACCTCGAAGACGAAGCCGTCTCGTACGCCATCCAAGCCGCCCATTTCTACTTCATGTGGAAAGTCCGCACATTCATCACCTCCGTCCAATCCCGCACCGCCATCCACGCCCGCCAGATCGAGCCCCTCTGCACCCTCCGCAAGACGTACGCCAACAACCTGATTTGGACGCTCTCCTCGCGCGGCACCAACGACGAGCTCCGCCTCTTCGCAACCGGCGCCCTCTGCGACCTACACGTCCTCTTCGCCTCGCTCCGCGAAACCGTCAAACAACTCCCCTCGGCCCAGAAAGCCCAATACTCCACCCTCGAACCCCTCTTCGAACCCATCCAGCCAGGCCTCACAAACGAGCTCATCGAGATCTACAACGCCGCCGAGCGCGCCTACGCCCGCTGCCTGAAACGCACCCTCAACGAACCCGCCCGCCGCACCGCTGATGACAAAGACAAAGACAACGCCAACAAACCCCCAACAGGCGACGAAGACGACCAGGCGGAGGACGACGAAGACGATGACGACGACGACGAAGACGAGGAAGACGACGCAGCCCTGTCCATGACGGAGCGCAAGGGCAAGGAACTCAAGCTTGAGCGCGCCCTGTGCGAGCTGGCGGGGAAGCTGGTGCTTGCTGTCCTGGCGCGCATGGTCGATAACGGCTCACACACTGGGAAGCTCCGTCGCAGGATGCTGCGTAACCAGGCTAAGCTGGGGCCGAATTTGAGGGAGACGCTTGCGTTTTTGGATGAGGGACGGTTGGCGGAGCGGGTTGCTGCTGCTGCTGCGGCTGCGGGCGCGTCTGGTCTGCATGCTGCTGGTGGAGCGGCGGCGGGCGCGGGGAAGAGGAAGGGCGGTGTGGTGGGTGCGGGTGCTAAGGCGAAGGGGAAGGGGAAGAGTGCTGGTGGTGGTGGTGCTGCTGCTGCAACGGCCAAGAAGCAGGCGCTGAGTGAGGAGATTGTTGTTGCTGAGGACGATGACTCGGAGTTGTCTGACGCTGAAGAGGCGGAGGCCGAGCCTGAGCCGGAGGAGGGGTCGACGGAGGATCTGAGGAGGAGGGAGTTGTTGGATGATCCGATTGAGGAGGATGAGGATATGGAGGAGGAGGATGGTGGTGGCGGGGATAAGATGGATGAGGACGAGTCGGTAATAGGGGATTGAACGGGTGAGGAGAGGGTAGCTGGGCTGGGTTGGGTTTCGTTCTGATTTTTCCCGTTGTTTTTCGGGTTGTGGTATTCTTTCTTACTTGTATGGTTGATGACAAGGTTGAGTTTGATTTTTTCCGTCCATACCATTCATTTTTCTTGTTCCTCGCTTGCCTCTGGTTTTCTCGGTGTGGTTTGTCCGCCCCCACATGAGTAGGCGGACAATCCTGTTGCTCTGTATCTTGCCGAAATGGCATATGTATTCTCTCAAAGAGCCAGTTAATCGCTAAGGCATGCAATATGTCCCGGGTATCAATACCGCATCTTCGCTCATGATGTTTGTCCCTACATGATATTCGCCATCCCCCATATCAAAAACCCCAGAAGCGCCTGACATGTCATCATCTCCTTCCCACACCACAACCACAGGTAAGCATTAACTGGAAATCTTGGTCCCAAACAGCCCGAAACATCTCACCCACTTCCCTTCTTCCTCCTCCCCGTCCTCCTCACCCTCCCCATTCCCTTTCTCGTATACGCCGTACTGCTTGATGCAGCAGGTGAATGGCTTGTTTAAGACCGCCTCGACCTCTTCGCTGCCCTCGGTCTCAGCCTCTGCGGGATCCGAACTCAGCGGCGGCTTCTCTAGCCGGTGCAGTCCCTCTTTGCCATTGCCTTTCGGTTGCTTCTTCCTTTGTTGTTCTGCGGCCCGAGCTTTGAGTTCCTCGAGATTTCCCCAGAGCCTAAACATGCACTCTCGCAACTGAGCGAGCGTCGCCCGGTCCCGGCGAAGATCGGCCGCATCCAGTCCGGTCAGACACTGAGCCTCGGAGTTGTCGACAAAAACCCAGAGACGCGGCCGAGGGTTCGAGGTTGTTTTTGTGGTGCCCGGCGGAGGACCCGGGTCCTCCAGTTGGAGGGCGAAGCGCCATTCCCAGACATGCCTAGTGTTGGGCGCGTCTTCGCCGTCGGACGACGAGGCTGCAGAGTCACTGTCACCTTCGTCGTCTGAGAGCACTTGGAAGTCGGTCATTTTCCGCCTGCAGGCAAAGTCCTCGAGCGAGGCGGGAAAGAAGTCGACTACGCGGGCGCGGGCTTGGTGCTTGGCGCACGTGAAGGGGATCGCGAGTGCTGTGGTTTGGTTGTTGATGTTTGTCTGGTAGATGGGTGGCTCGAGGATGGACTCAATCGTCGAATATGGCGCGTCGTGTGTTTCGCACGTTACTTGCTCATTGAGCCCAAGGTGCGATTCTTCCTGGAGTTGCTTCTCGGTCTCATTCTGCTCCTTGGCGAGTCGCTTGCGCTTGCGACGTCCTCTTGAATTGAGGGCGCGGTCTTCTTGAACCGAGGCGCTGGCGGTCTTGCGCTTCAGGCCTCCGTCTTTGGCCAACTTGACCTCTTTGATCTGTTGCTTCTTCTTCTTGAGGTAGTCACGGCATCGGCGGATCGCCTCTTTCAAATTTGGGTCTATTGTCTCCCGGTCGCCCGTCTCGAGAACCTGCACGTTGATTCTTGTGCCGGCATGATTGCGGTCTTCACGCATGAAGCCTTCAAGAAACTGGCCATCACGGCCGTACTTGATCTGGACGTTGCGCAACAATAGCCACTGTCCAGCCTTTACCTCCTCGCGGATGTAAGTGGAGTGAGGCTCAAAGCAGGTGATTTGAAGAGACATTTTCCCGTAAGGCCCTACCCAATCTCTCGCAGGAGTATCTGCGCTGCCAGAGGTGTAGCCGTACGGGTCACCGCGCGCGGGGCCGGAATCTGACAAGTCTTGCCACACCTGGGGGTGGAAGTGCTCGTTTTCGGTGTAGTCGGAGACGTAAAGGGTGGTAATGTCCAAGCCAGTGTAGGGGTCCCTAGCGACCTGGACGATGAGATCGTAAAACTTGTCCCATTGCACATCCTTGAGAAGGCTAAACTTTTGCTTGACATTCAAGGACTGTGCGGCCCTCTGCTGGAACACTTCCTCGTCTGGGAGAAAGTATTTATCAATGCTGTGAAAAACATGCGAGACATAGGCGGTCTCCGCAGGCGTGGGCTGATAACGATCTCGGGAGGACGAGGCCGGCACCAGAGCGACTTGCGCTGATCGAGGTGCTGCTGGCATCTTGGAAGCCGCATAGAGACGAACTGACGTGCCGCGGTTGGTGATGAGGGAGAGAGGGTACGCGCCGTACCGCTGAACCCTTGCCGTGGTGATGAGGATGACATCGCCTGCTGTGGCCTGGAGCATTTCGGCCTCTGGGCGAAACATAATAAACTGAATGCCATCACTTTCGTCTTGAGTGGAGAGGTCGTACAATGTGAGGGTGGATTTGTAGTCTGCGCAATGCGTTAGACAAGCTGCAAAGTCGAGACCGCTTGTCTCGGTGCCCCGAGCCGCCCGGCAAGAGGAGGCTTCTTCTCACCGGTACCAGCGGTGGGAAAAGGCAATCGGCAGTCCTTTACCACGCCTATGACATTGACAAATTTCCCTGGAGACACCGCCTCGTCGAGGATGTCTCTGATGCTGGTGTACTTGGGCGGTAGCTCTGGTGGGGCGGCGCCTTCAGCACCCGCTCGGCGCCCTGGGACGGACATGGTTGCCCAAGCCAGGAGCTCAAGATGGAAAGAAAAACTGTCTGAAAATCACACGAATGAATAAAGTTCCTTGTTTGTCACCCGAATCCAACTCGATGGATTTTTAATTCAATGTGGGGTGGCTGTTTGCCCAGCGTCCTTCCGAGGGGTGTGTGGTGTTGGAACGGGGCCCGGCGCGCCCGCTGTGGGAAGACGCGTGTGAGAGGATGGGGATTGGTTTGCAAATCGCCGCCCTTTCGCGCTCTCATGTGAACCGCCCTGGAGCAGAGTGGGGGGCCTGCCCGACTGCCCCGCCACTCCTGGTCTGTGCTCCAGAAGGGGCCAAAATTGCTGCCTGAGGCAACAATCAGCTGCCGCTGACTCGATCCTGGCGCCGCTGGCGGCGGGGTGCAGGCTTGGGCTGCCCATCCTTGTCGGTCGCCTGGGGAGGAACGAGAACCCCATTTCGTTTGCATTTTCTTGCGTCTCCAAATTCTTCATCGCCCCAAAACAACCAACAAAACTCTTCCCAGCAACCCCTCCATCCGCCCAACCTTCCAGCGGACCAACACAAAGGTACTTGGCCACATCGGAACATTGCCTTCCCAACGCTGCCTTCGTTTGCCTGAACCCTCAGCGCAAACTCGGTTTTTCGTTTTCATTTTCTTACGTATTGACATCGCAAACCAGGGTTCGTTTCTGCAACGGTGCCTCTGATCATCTGCGCCCGTTCCCCTCCCTCGTCCTCCCGCCTCCCATCTCGCACCACCCACCACCCAGCGTTCTAGCCCTGTCGTCATCGGCAACCCATCGCAGCCATGGCCGACCGCTACATCCCCGAACATCGCCGCACGCAGTTCAAGGCGAAGAGCACCTTCAAGCCCGAAGAGCTGCGTCGCCGTCGCGAGGAGGCACAGGTTGAGATCCGCAAGGCCAAGCGCGAGGAGAACCTGGCCAAGCGCCGTGGTATCGGCACTGGCGAGAACCGTCCTGGCGCCGCACTCGGTGCTGCCCCCGACAGCGACGATGAGAACCCGCCGACCGAGTCTCAGGTATGATATTTTTTTTGTTGTTCTTTTCGCCGCTTTCCCCATCTCCAGGCCACAAACTTCATGACCCGTGGTCGTTTCTCTCCCTGCGCCCAGGAGCTGAAGCTTCTCGGTGCATCCACCCCACTTGGTACCCCGCTGTCGGTGGTAGCCACACTCGATGCATCACATCGCACCATAGCGCTTCTGCAGCGACAAACCTGCGCGCACCGTCTTCCGATCCTCTCTGCTTTTGCTTTGATGCTCCGGCCAGATGCTAACGTAGCGATGCGCAGCTCAATGAGGACCTCCCTCAGATGGTCGCCGGCGTCTTTTCGGACCAGATTGACCTCCAGATCCAGGCCACCACCAAGTTCCGCAAGTTGCTCAGCAAGGAGCGCAACCCGCCCATCGAAGAAGTCATCAAGACTGGCGTCGTGAGCCGCTTTGTCGAGTTCCTCCGCTCCCCCCACACCCTTGTACAATTCGAGGCCGCCTGGGCTCTCACCAACATCGCCTCGGGCTCCGCCAGCCAGACTCAGGTCGTCATCGAGGCCGGTGCGGTGCCCATCTTTGTTGAGCTCCTCGGCAGCCCGGAGCCCGATGTCCGTGAACAGGCCGTCTGGGCTCTCGGCAACATTGCTGGCGACAGCCCTCAGTGCAGAGATTATGTCCTCGCTCAGGGCGCGCTCCGGCCCCTGCTCAACCTCCTTGGGGATAGCCGGAAGCTGAGCATGCTCCGGAACGCGACCTGGACCCTGAGCAACTTCTGCCGTGGCAAGACCCCTCAGCCCGACTGGCACACCGTATGTCGCCCCATCCCCCGCCGATCGCCCTCGCTATCACGTGATGCTAACTATTTGTGCAGATCCAGCCCGCTCTTCCCATCCTCGCTAAGCTCGTGTACTCGCTGGACGACGAGGTGCTGATCGATGCGTGCTGGGCTATCTCCTACCTGTCGGATGGTTCCAACGACAAGATCCAGGCCGTTATCGAAGCCGGTATCCCCCGTCGCCTCGTCGAGCTTCTGATGCACGCGTCTACGTCGGTCCAGACCCCCGCGCTCCGCTCGGTCGGCAACATTGTCACGGGCGATGATATCCAGACCCAGGTCATCATTAACTGTGGAGCCCTGCCCTGCCTTCTCTCCCTCCTTAGCAGCAATAAGGACGGGATTCGCAAGGAGGCTTGCTGGACCATCTCCAACATTACGGCCGGCAACTCTGCCCAGATCCAGGGTGTCATTGATGCCAACATCATTCCTCCCCTCATCCATCTGCTCATTAACGGTGACCTGAAGACTCGCAAGGAGGCGTGCTGGGCCATCAGCAATGCCACCTCGGGCGGTCTGCAGAAGCCGGACCAGATCCGCTACCTGGTCAACCAGGGCTGCATCAAGCCGCTCTGCGACCTCCTGGCCTGCCCGGATAACAAGATCATTCAGGTTGCTCTTGACGGTCTCGAGAACATTCTCAAGGTCGGCGATCTCGACAAGCAGGCCGCCGGCGAGGGCGATTCGATCAACCGTTATGCGCTGTTCATCGAGGAGTGCGGCGGTATGGAGAAGATCCATGACTGCCAGACCAATGCCAACGAGGAGATCTACATGAAGGCCTACAACATCATCGAGAAGTACTTCTCCGACGAGGAAGAGGCCGCCGACGAGGCCATGGGCCAGAACCAGCAGTTCGGCTTTGGCTCCGCTTCGAATGGGGCGCAGCAGGGCGGTTTCAACTTTGGCGCTAATGGCGCCGAGTCCATGGATATGTAAGGCAGTCATCGGTTTTGAGAACGGATACGATGGGCCGGGGCGGTGACAGATTCGCACTCGGTACGATTCTCGCCGTTCCGGAGCCATCACTCCCTGCTCGCATATTCGGGGTCGTGCAACACCTGCATCCGAACCGCACCACCGTGTCCTCGATCGGACTCTTCAAGATACCGCACGTCTATGCTTTGCGCCGACACTACCCATCCCTAAGCCCCCAACCACATCACACGACAGACACCACATACCCCAACAGCACAACCCAACAAGCTTTACCTTAATTTTCGTTTTATCCCACAACCCGAGGAATAGCAGCATAGAGGGAGAGACCAGGTCCTTTGGTAGCTTGATAGCTCCAGCCTGATGAGTACATGGATGCGTTTTATGAGCAGCGCAGAAAGGAGAAGAGGGTCTGAATGGTAGCTTGATAGCTCCAACCCTGCGACGACAAGTGAGGCTGAACGGGGAAGGCGCCGCGCGCCGCGCCGTGAGGTGGAAGAGCGGGCCTCGAAGGAGTGCTCCAGCCTCAGCGCATGTATCGCCCCGGAGCCGGCCATGCCAGTGCATGGCCGCAGCAACGGGGCGGTTGCCGTGGATACGAGTCTTTGGCTACTGGTCGCTGCCAAGTGGTAGGCGACCGATGAGAGCCGAGGCAGGTTTTTTGATGACGGTATGCACGAGGGACGGTCTTTTAGGCTAGTTTCTCTGCAGACAGACAAAAATGAAGCCACGACAACGTTGAATACGAGATGCGGTCGATGTGTTTACTGCTGTTTCTAGTTGACGTGCGTTGTTTGCTGTATATGTTTGTGCCAAAGCTTGTAAGGCAGGTCTCGAGTCTAGCCATGTATCTCCGTGTTCTCTCTGCAGAAGATTTACCCGTTTACGTTGTTACTTGTTTAATCAGACATACAACTTGGAGTGCATGTGCTGTGTTTGAGCAGGTGTGTATGTGCAGCACATGTCTGGAAGGAAATTACTTCGCAGACGAGACAGGTGGTTGGAGTATCTCTTCCTGCAACTCAGAACATCCATTTCAGCCCAACAGACCCAACCTCTCTATGGCTTTTTATCTATCCCCAATCTAACTACCCGGAGCACTTTTTGCATCTCGGCCGATGTATGTCCAGCGTTGTACGGATACATACAGACAGTGGCCCTGAACTGCCCAAGGTCTGTGATATGTGCCCTTTAACTTCCTCCCCTCTATCTGCTTGACTTTGGCCCTGACCATACCACCACCACCTTACTTGCCCCTATTTACTCTCAAAACAAATGCGAAGCCGATTCGACAGCCTTCCCAGAAAGAAATACCAACAGAGTCACGCATCAAGCATCAAGCCCATCCAACTCAACCAACCGTGTCACAAGCCTGATGATCTCTGCCTCCACCGTCCCACCACCATTCCCACCACCCGCATCAGCCGACGACAATGAATCACCCCCCTGCCTGGGCGAGAAACCAGGGTTCTCAACACGGCGCTCAATCAAACGGTCGATGACGGCGCGCAGGCGCGAGACAAGCACGCCGATGCGGGCCCAGCCGCGCAGGCGAAGCCAGCCGTCGACGACCAGGCCGCGGCCTTGGGTGTCGAGCGTCAGGGTGCTTGTGAAGAGGAGGAGTGTGTATGCGTTGAATGCTGCAAGCGTCATTAGTATGTTTTGGTTTAGGGGTGGGTTGGGTTTGTTTTGGGGAAGGGGGGGGGGGGTGGGGGGAGGGGGGCTTGTTGATTTGTTTGGTGGGGGGGGGGGGGGGGTGGATGCTTACGCGTCAAGTCCCGGATAAAGACCTTGCTTGTGGCCATCATGGTAAAGTAGGACAGGAAGGCGGCGTTGCCCGAGAAGCCCTGGCTGCCGAACAGGGAGCTGGCGGGGTGGATGAAGACGCGGCCGTGGTCCTGGGAGAAGTACTTGATCGTCTTGGCCTCCGGGTCGAGCTCGACGGCGCCCGAGACCGACGTGGCGAACTTCTTGTCGGGGAACTGGATGCGGCAAAGCTGCGGGGCGAAGGCCGAGGCCGTCAGCGCGCGGAGCAGCGGCGTGGAGGCGGACGACGGCGCGGCGGACGGGCGGATGCCCATCTCGGAGAGGGAGGAGTAGAACTGGGACCGCGTCGACGCCACGTCGGACAGCGTGGGGAACGAGAGGAAGTTCTCGCTGCACCACTGCCGGACCCGGTGCTGCGGGACCGACCGGTCCGACATCATGCCATCCCACTCCTGGTACGCGCGCAGGTCGGTCAGCAGGTCGCCGTCTCCGCGGGCGAAGCGCATCCGGGCCTGCTTGGCCTCCTCGCGCTTCTCCGAGGGCGAAAGGAACGGGCTCCTGGTGCTCAGGATGGCGGCGATGGTGACGCACTCGTCGAGGCAGCCAAAGATGGCGCCGTAGACCATCAGCTTGCCGCAGCGCAGGTCGGCGGGGAGCATGGCCAGCTGCTGGCCGAGCGCGGTCAGCTCGTCCCCGTCCAGCGCGCCCATCCGCCGCAGCATGTTGATGGCACCTTCGACCGCTGTCGCTGCGGGAGGTGTCGGGGCGCGTGAGAGGAAGAGCGGGATGTCGCGGATGCCCATGGCGCGGACGGCGAGGCAGAGCTGCTCGAGCGGCACGCGGCGGATCTCGGGCTCGGGGCGCTCGGCCATCTGGCCCTCGAGGTTGCGTGTGTAGAGCTTGTAGCACTTGCCGGCCTGGACACGGCCAGCACGACCGCGGCGCTGCTTGCAGGCAGCCAGCGATGCCCACGTCTCCTCGAGCTTGCGCATGTTGTTGGCGGGGTCGAATGAGGTCTCCTTGACTCGGCCGCTGTCGATGACGGCGACGATGTCGTCGATGGTGATGGACGTCTCGGCCACGTTGGTGGCGACGACAACCTTCCTCTTTCCCGGTGGAGGTGCCGCAAATACCTTCTTCTGCTCCCGCGTCTCCAGGGAAGCATGGAGAGGCAGTACGTGGAGGGAGGGCGATGACCGCAGGGCGTTGCAGGCACGGTTGATCTCGGCCACGCCGGGCAGGAAAATCAAGATGCCGCCCGCTTTCTGTGTCGACGACAAATCTTCATCAATGCCCCTGACCGTCTCCGCGAGTAAGTCATAGTTGATGCGGGTGCCGAGCTTCTGGATGACCTTGTTGATCGGGTCCACCTCCTGGTCTCCAGACGGCGTGCGAACACCGTCGTCGTAGTAGTCATTTCTGTAATTCGAGACAGTGAAGCCCGTCATCCGAATCACATCGTCGAGGTAGTAATCCCGGACCGGATACGTGCGGCCCGAGATCTCGACCAGGCCGACGGTGACGTTCTGCCGGTCGGCCATGAAGTAGTCCCTGAACGAGGCCGCGTCGAGGGTGGCACTCATCAGGATGAGCTTCAGATCCCGGCGCTTGTAGAGCACGTCGCGGATGATGCTCAGCAGGAAATCCGTGTCAAGACTCCTCTCGTGGACCTCATCGACCACAACGTGACTGACATCGGCCAGCGAGGAGACCACATCTTCAACTCGGCCGCCAGATGTCTGCAGACGCCGAAGCAGGACACCGGTCGTCACAAACGTGATCTTGGTGTTCGGGCCGGCCTTGCTCTCGCCGCGGATCGTGTAGCCGACTTCCTGCCCGACCTGCGTGCAGCGTTCCTCAGCGACACGGTCAGCCAGACCGAGCGCCGAGATACGGCGTGGCTGCGTCACGATAATGTTCGCCCCGTTGCCAAGCCCCTTGTTGTACAGGTCGTCCAGGATAAACTGCACCGACTGGGTCGACTTGCCGGAACCTGTCTCTCCAGAAATGATGGTGACCTGGTTCTCAGCAACCGTCCGGATTACATTGGCCCTGACCTGCCAAGCCGGCAGACGCTCTCGTTGTGAGAGCATCTTCTTGAAGCCAGGGGCTTCTGTCCTTGCCACCCATTCCTGCCTGCTCTGGGGGCTCGGTGTCCAGTTGATGGGCTTCGGGTATCTGGGCCGTTTCCGTGACGGCTTTACCACTGCCGCTGGCTCTTCGGACACTGCTGACGACACGGCCGCGACGTCCCGAAGGGCTCCTGGCCTCTCGATGATGTCGTTGATGTTCTCCTGGACCCAGTCGATCAAGAAGTAGATCTTCATCTCCTCGCCTCGCAGCGATTCGTTTGCGAAGGCAAGGGCCTTCTTGATGATGCTCAGCTTAATGTAGGCCGGCAGCGGCGCCACGATGGACAGCACGACGTGGGTTGGATACTGCGGCGTCTTCCGGAACTGCAGGTATGTCTCGACGTCGGTGTTTGGTCCATTGACCACAGACTCAAGTCGTAGCTGGCACACGTCAGGGGACTTGCGCACAAACTTGTCCCCGAAGCTAGCCTCGAGGGTCGCCATCTCCTCGTCCCAAGACTCATCTGCGGTTCTCCACGAGTCGAGCTCTTCTTCTTCTTGCGGCACATCCTGGGCGCCGGTGCCACTGGAGAGAAGCAGCTTCTGCAGGGCCTCGGCAGCCAAGCCCTCGTCGCCGCTGTTGGCATCAAAAATCTTGCGGCAGAGGTCGATCGAGTAGCCAGACTCAGCGAGGCGTTTGATGGCGCCCTCCCTCCGCAGATCCGTCGCAGCGACCGTCACGCCCGCGGTGTACCTCTCCGGCAGCGCCCACCTTGGCAGATCGTCCTCCGGGATGTGCACGAGCAGCCACTCGAGCGTCTCCTCGCGGTCCTTGCACTCCTCCACCGCCTCCTCGACGTGACTCTGTCGGAAACCCAACTCCTTGAACTCGTTGACGATGGCCGCCTTCTGCGCCGACGTCATGACCACGCCATGGGGATTCCACACCGTCTCCCGCCGCAGCAGATCCTCCAGCTGCGACCTCGTCTTATTCCCCATCTCAATCTTAGGCACCGTCGCCCAGCCCCTCATCAGACCATGGGCACCTCCCCCACCACCTCCCCCTCCCCCTCCCCCACCCGCACCAGGCCCCCTAAAAGCCAAACCACCCCCCGGCCCGCCCCCTCCCCCCTCAGCAGCCTTCTCCCTCAACGCCTGCGCAGCAGCCCTCTTCTTCTCAGCAGCAGCCTTCGCCTCGTCCCTCTCCCGCGCAGCCTGGAACGGATCAGCCTCGTACATCCACGCCTTCCCCTCCTTGACATCCTGCTTCTTGAGCGCCTCAAAGTCCTTCCACAGGGCCTTGTAGTCGGGCGGCAGGGTCAAGTGCAGGTTCTTCATGCTGCAGACGCGGTACAGCGCGTACGTGGCGGCGAAGTGCTTGGCCTCGAGCGCGGTCGGCTTGAAGGCCAGGTGGACGTGCGAGGGGGGGAGCTTGAAGGGGGGCAGTTTGGTTGTTTCGTTGGTTTTGGGGTTTTTGGCGGCTAGGCTGACGAGGACGGAGAAGCCTTCTTTGGTCTTGATGGTGTTGTAGTCGGGGCGCTCCCATTTTTGCTTTTGGCAGTGCTCTGAGAGGAGGTTCACGGGGAGTTTGCCTGTCCAGGAGGCGCCGCCGATGAGCTGGCGGGCTGTCGGGCGGGGTGGGCCGTCGGGGGTTGCGGAGGGGCCGGTGCTGGGGCCGCCCGAGGAGGAGGTGTTGGTCGAGGGACCGCCGCCGCCTCGTCGTCCCTTCGGGTCCTTGTCCGAGTTGGTGAAGACGATGAAGTCGCCTTCGGAAGGGGCGGCGGCCTTCTTGGCGTCTTTCTTTGTGGATTTGGCGGGAGCTGGGGTGGGAGCTGGCGCCGGGGCGCTGGTGTTTTTGCCCTTTTTCGCCATTTTTATTTTTGTCAAGTTCCCCTTCGGATTCGAGATGGCGGGCTGTCAAATGTGTTTTGTTTGTGATGTCGATTTCTGATGGCGAGGATCCCGACCAATGTAAAGGCCGTTAACGGAACGTTTGAGGGTGTTAATGTCAAGTCCTTCACACGGTAGCAAGCGACCCCGGAATTGAATTCGCCACTGCGCAGCGGTCCATGGCAATCAGGCGTCTTTTGAGTGAGATGACGGAGTCCTGCTGGGCTGGACAACAAGAACGGGCAGGTAATCGTGAGATGGGCGTGTGCGCTCAAATGGGCTTCTTTTGGTTCATCGCGGGAAGTTCTTGGCAATTGTGAAAACCTTTGACTCCTGGAGGGGTGAGGGATGAACATATGCAAATATCGAGTGCTATTGCTTTAAGCGGGGATACGGGGGGCAGCCCATCTGTTGGACGTTTGGGAGACCCAATTCAAGAGCAACGCGTCGCAGTATCATTATCTCCGAGTAAGGTACTAAACCGTATCTTCCAATACAAGCAAAGGCCCGCTTGACCAGTCATCTGTGAGTGTGAGCTGAGCTGTGATGATTGCCCACGCCCACGCAGCCCGGCAGCCAGCCACCAAGCAAGTCATGCTTGATGACGCCTGGCCGTGATCCATCGCCCAGCAAGATCATGCGAATGAGAATCGAGCTCGCCGCGGCCAGCTCCACCAAGGCAGGAAACAAGAACCAGTTCCCTCGATCGTCCAAACCCAAACCTGGCTCCAGAAATCCCTCTTTGGCCCAGCAATTCCCCTATTAACCCCATCGGGTCCCAACCGGTTTCGACCTCGAGTGCCTCCAACTAAAAAAAAAAAAAACGTCCCACCGCCTTCCCTCAGAATTATCGAGACCACCAGCAAAACCAAGATAGCAAAGCCCCCTCCCCCTGCCTTCCCAACCCCCGCCTCCCCCAACTCATCCAACAAACCCCCTACTCCTCCTCCTCCCCTTCCCCCTCAGCATCCTCATCCCCCTCCCCCTCCCCATCCTGCTCCCCATCCCCCCCCTCCTCTTCCCCCTCCTCCTCCCCCTCCCCCTCCTCCTCTTCTTGCTCAACAGCCTTCCTAACGCCCCTCACCCGTCCCGGCCCGCCCCTCGCCGTCACAGTAGTAGCCCCTACCGCCTTCGGCTGCACCTGCCGCAACGCCGCCGCCGCCGCCTGCTGCTGCTTCTTCCCGCTCCCCTTGGGCCGGCCCCGGCCCCGCTTCACTGGTGTGACTGTGGCTGTGTCATTGTCACCGCCAGAAGTGGCAGAAGTAGCGGCGTCGAGAAGTTGCTGCTGCTTCTTTTTCTGCGCTGCTGTTGTGGCGGGGGTTGCGGTGGTAGAGGAGGAGGCGTCCTTTCTCGGACGGCCGCGGCCGCGGGCTGGGGTGGAGGTGGAGGTGGAGGTGGTCGAGGTGGTGGTCTTTTTTACGCCGGCGCCGGTGGTGGAGCCCTTGGGGCGGCCCCGGGGACGGCCGGTGGGCGCTGGCTTGGGCTTGCGCTGAGAGGGGGAGAGGGGCGGGCGGCCGCGCTTGCGTTTTTGCGGCTGGTCGGGGGTTGTTGCTGGGGGTGGGGTGGAGGCCATTTTGTTTTATTTTTTGTATTTTTTTTTTTTTTGGGCCGTCGAATTTCTTGGAGGTTCGGATTTTTGGGGGCTGCTTTTCGTTTGGCTGGAGTATGAAGTGGGTGATGGTTGGGTTGAAGTTAAAGCAGGTCGGCAGGTGGTGATCGCTTTAGGGAGTGAAGTTGGCGGCTTGTGACGCGTCTCAAGCTCAACGCGTCTGGTGGTCGTTTATCCCTGCAAGGGCGAGGTCGGTCCCGGTGCAACGGCGCACGCCAGTCGGTTGATCACTTAATATTCGCTCGATGTCGCCTCCTGTAAATCGATGGCAACGGAGCGATGCTGAAGGTGGGCAAAAATTCAGCGGAAAATCCGATGCGGTGTTGTTTCGTGATTTGTGTTGTTGAATAAATTGAGGAAGAAAAAAGAAATAAAAAGGGTGGGAAAATGGATGCGCTGCGGGCAAGCGCCGAAGGGAGGGAGGTTGGAGGACAAAGTGCGCGGCTTGCAAGGTTGAGTGAGCACGGGCTCGCAAACACTTCTTTTTTAATCAATTAATTTTCCCACTTTTGGTTACATCAATCTCTATTTTTCATTATTTTTATTTCTTTTTTCTTCCCGCTCTTTCTTTATTTTTACGAACTTTTGGTTCCGCGGGGCAGCCAGCTGCAAGTGACGTTATTGCCCCCCTGATCACCTCTGCAGCAGTGCGGCTAAACGCAGCCTCTTGCATTGGCCGTATCAAATCGGGTTCCAGGATCTGGTCAGGGAGGTGCCAGAATGGGACAGTTGAAGAACGGAATAATTTATTATGCCATTACCTTGTATAATATCACAGACCACTCCATCGAGCAACAGTAAGATGGATAGAGTAAGGGGTAAAGCATCCATGGATGCTGTGTAATAAAGGGTGACTCCAGCAGTCACAGAAAGAAGCCAGCAACACCATTCAGCTCAGCGCTGCGTTTAAACAAAGAAAGTCAATCAAATCGAAATACAAAAACTACCTTAGCTCCTTAATCAAACGCCATTCGCTGCGTACCTTGAGCATATAAGCAAAGTAAATGCGTGTGCGTGTGCGTGTGCGTGTGCGTGTGCGTGTGCGTGTGCTTGTACACGTTGTGTTACCACTCTTGTCACCTCAATCATACCATTACCACCACCCAAAAAAAGGACGGTATGGATCAAGTTGCATTCATTCCATTTCTGTCTCAAACCCAACCAGCCAGCCAGCCAGCCAACCACCCAATATGTCCAGTCCCTTGTCTTGTTTCTGTTTTTGTTTCCCCCCCACGGTCCCATTGCTCCCCGCCTAACCTATCCCGTAATCCCATATTCTCCCATGCTTTGCAAAGAGGACGGCGACAATAACAAAAGAAAACCCCAAGATGAAAAGGAAAAGAAAATAAGGTAAAAAATAGATCGGCGTCCTCGTTCGCTGGCTAGACTCGGCTCGATCTCGTCTTGACCTGACCTAACCTGACTTGACTCGCTGGTATAGTTTGGGAGTTGTCGGTCTGCCAGTCTGTCGTTCCTCTCGTTCTGATAATCACGTCCATCCAGTCTCTCCCTTTGACGTTCTTCTCCCCCCCTACCCTCCCGTCCGAAATAGCGGCTATCCCGACTGCAGCGGGCCTAGCTCATGGGTATCATATCCGCCCCTGTATTTCCATAACCACCCTTCTCGCGACCGCTTTCAGTCACTCTCTCCCACTTGTTTTCTCCCCCCAGCAGGCCGATGCTGTCGTTGATACGCTCCACGCTGTCCTTGCTCCACGCTGTCCTTGCACGCGTGGGCGCCCAGACTGTATAAGAAATCCGGACGTAGTAAACTCTCCCAGCAGGATGACTGCCTCTCGAATAAAAGCCCCCGTTTCCTCTGCGACTTTAATCCGTCTTCCAATGCGCCCCACCATCACCATCACCCCCAAGATACAACTCAACAGCATAAAGCCCCATAGTCGCGGCAATGTTGATCCAGCGCCAGGTGCTCCCGCCGGCGTCGCCGGCGCGCAGCGTCCACCCGACGTCGTCGCCGCCGTTGTTGGAGACGCTAAAGTGCTGCAGCAGCAGGCTCGTGTAGACGGCGATGAGCATCGACGGCGAGAACCAGCTGAGGAAGCCGATCAGGCGGTTCGCGCCGTCCGTGTCCTCCAGCGTGGGCTCCTCCATGATGGCCGTGGCGCCCAGCTCGCGCACCGCGGGGATGATGCGCGTCGCGCAGTAGAAGACGATGATGCGGTATGTGAGTGAGATGATGACGCTGGGCGTGATGGTCTGGAAGGCGGCGTAGAGGAACTGGAACGACGAGCTCACCGCCGTCGGGAGGCTGCTCAGGATGTGGAGGAGCGTCGAGTACGACGCCATGATGATGGGCGGCAACGGGGGGAACTCGGGCTGTGCTGCTGCTGCTTGCTCGGCTGCTGCTGCGGCTTCTGCGGAGGGTTGGTAGTCGGTGAAGATCTGGTAGACGCTGAGGACGGCGTAGGCAAAAAGCAGGGAGGACTCTACGGGGTTGCCGCGCCCGCTGGCGATGCCGAAGGCGCACAGGAAGGCGACAGACGTCATGGCAACTCCGATGAGGGTGGCGTCCATATTGCTTATCTGCGGGAACGACACGACGCGCCACAGAAAGTAGACGGCGCTGGAGATAATGGAGCCGGAGAAGACGAGAAGAACGATCTGCGACTCCGGGTCAGTGGTGCACGAATTTGTCAAGGCAACAAGCATCTACTCACCACCCACGTGTCACTCCTCCCGCGGTTAACAAGCCACCTCGTGATTTGCCCGGCGGCCTGGATGACCAGCAGGCTGCAGAACCCCTCGAGCAGCTGGAAGACCGGGCTCGAGTAGCTCAGTGTGTTGTCCCACGCGCCCAGAGCCACCGTCTCGACGAACCCGTCCTGGCCAAAGAACCACTCCCTCCAAGTCTTGTGGTGCGTCGACGTGATCTGGGAGAAGGTGCGCGACACCCAGCCGGTGCTCTCGGCGTCAACGGAGAAGCGGTTGAGCGACCAGATCAACAGGGTCGGGATGACGATCCATTGTGACAGGCCGACCAAGCTCTTGAGGAACCAGCGCACGCGCGACTTTTCTGGCGTCAAGAGCTTGGTGATGCTGTAGAAGAAGTAGAAGAGGAAGAGCGAGAGGGAGTAGGCCAGGCCGGCATCGCGGCCCCCAACGTCGAAGGCGATGGGTATCGAGAGGACGATGCTGAGCAGGAAGATGGCGCTCGAGCAGGCGCTGATAAACCACCACATTGTTGCGGCGACCGACGGCGACGCCCGGAAACCGGGGCCGACGAACGAGGTATCGGTGCTGCAGGTGGCTCGGTCGTTATCGCCGGGCGCGGGGATGTTGTTCAGCCACAAGCAAGACTAGGAGGGTCGGCCGGCACTGTACACCCACTGTTGAAGAGGGGGTGGGGTCGTGAGCCGGAGGGGCGACACCGATCGAGCGGGAGGTCGTGTCGGCAACTTTCACCACGGCTCGAGGTACGGTATTGCACAATGAAAATCGAAGATGTTGGTCGTCGGATCGGGTAGAGGCGGTGAGTGCGATGGCGCGATGCAGCGCGATAGCTAACGTTAGGCGACGGCTGGAAGAATCGATTCGTTATCAGTGATTCGAGGTATCGGTCTGCGGCCCATTTGTTTCTCGACGGGTTGCAGGTTGCGCGAACGACGGAGAGCTGGCGGTTGAGGTGGAAAATGCGGACCGCTGTCGAGAAAGCCGCCAGAAGCCGCCAAGCCGTCGTCGTTTTTATTGAGGCCGGTTTCTGGGGGGTTCTTGGGCAGCGGGTTTTCGTTGTCCACCGTGTCCAAAAGAAGCGTGCTTCGCCAAAATTAAAAGTGCCCACCCAGGCCACCACCCACACTGAATGCTGTTCACGTTAAACGTTATCTTCACGTGTCGCTCCGCAGTGTCAGGAGTTAGTCGCGGCTGCTCTAGCTCGACTCCAGCGTGGGGTGCATCGTCAGGTCAAAGGGCTGAAATCGTCCCTGCGGTTGGTCCACGAGCATGGCCGACGATGTTGATGATGGGTGATTTCTTTTTGCGGGTTGGAGGTCAAGATGCTGTTGGATGCTCGCGTCGCATGTGCCATCTTTTGGCCAGGAAAGGGTTGACGCAAGGCACAGACACGGATATGCATGTAAGCCCCAGCATTAGCAAGCTCAGCAGCTCACAGCTTCGCGGTTTATGCATGTGGCAGAGTGCTTGGCGGGGTCCCTCAGCAGGCATGTGACAGCCTATCAACCCGCCAAACTCAATTGGTGGCGATCTGGAACCTGGAAGCTTTGCTGTGGGGCACGCCAGGAATCCACCCTCCGGCTCCGTTCGGTTCAGTTCGGTGGTCCCCGCTGTATCTCGGCCCGGCCCCGATTCCTTTGCCAAGTGGAGGACGAAGAGGACTTAAGCCAAACTCGTCGGCGCATTGCATCAACCAGCAACAAGATGGATGTTGCGTTTCTTCGAAAGGGCTCGTCATGCGCGCGCGCAGTCGGCCAATGACGGACGACGGACTTCCCCCCTCGGTCTTCGGCTCTTGAACGCCGAGGCATCATGCATGAGAAGGCGGCAGTCGTTGCTTCAGAAGTTCAGGTTCCGCTAGTCTACGAATACAACTCCCACTCTTAGATGCCTAACGCCAATATCACCCGGCAGCAATTCGTGGTTTCTGGTTTCAGAAATGCCGGGCCATCATGCCCTGTGTGATCTCTCCCCACTCTCGCACTCTGTTTACTACTTACTCATGTGGTTTCTGCCTTGATGGCGGAAAGGAAACCGAGTTCAAGAACATCCCATTCAGTTTGGCATTTTGCTGCCGAGAAAGGAAACGCCCTTGTCTTCGTTGTAAGCTTGGCTGGCCTCGCCAGAGACTTGCCCGATTTCATCCCAACTTGGATCTTCACCCCTGTCGGCGTACCTTCCTGCCCCTTCTTCCCGCCCACAGTATATAGAGAAGTTCCAGCACGCACACTCCCACCGGCCCTCCCCAAAATCAACGGACCACGCGAGTGGTCAAGCGGCTTTGCGGGGAGGGCACTCGATCGGGTGGAACGCCAACCGAAAGAGGCCGTGGGTTCGACTCCCCCCTCGAGAAGCAAAACCCTCAAATAAAAAGGTTTTCGTAACCGTCTACCTCCATTCGACCGGCGCGGGAATGGGGCTAGGCGGCGAGCTTTTTGACTTTGTTGGCTTCTCGTTACCCGTTCCATCTTCTCACGAATAGTCGAACTTTCTGCGATCAAGCCAACTTGGAAGAGTGTGTGCGAGACAGTAGTCCCTTCTCCCACCTTTTCTTCGTCCCGCACTTCAACCTCTCCATGACGTGGATGTCACTATACGGCTTGTTTTTGAATACTATACTGCTCTCCTGCACCCAAACTAATTCCATTAATCCTCAAATGCCGCCGCTGTTTTGCCGATTTCACCAACTCGGGGCATTCAGCGTAACCAATCTGGAGCACATGAACGAAACAAGGCGACTTCCGAAGTAAGACTCTCACACTCCGTTAACTCGTCCTTCCCACCCTCAAACAGACATTGGACATCCGATGCCATTCGGAAATCCACCAGGGCAAAAGCCAGCCGCCCTGCGACAGACAGAAAATGAGAAAATCGTACAGAAGAGAGATCAACACCAGCCAGGGCGGTCCCTTGCGGGGAGAAAAAGAGTAAGCTTGCCAGAAAACTCATTCCTCCTGTTCAATGCTCCCATCCAAGCAAGGCAAACGGGCAAAAATACATGTCTCAGGCAAAGGCGCCCGAGGCGCCCAAGACATCAACACCAAAACCAAGCCTTCAAACAAGGCGATCCATCAATCTTATTTGCCAGACAATCACAGCCGCAATCTAAATCACACATCACCTAGAGTGACGACCGAAACACTGTCTGAGAGTATGGAAAAGAACCAGATCGACAAACCCATAATTTCCCTAAGCGTGATCGCCACAAGGCTGTGAGGCTGTGAGGCTGTTGGCGGGAGGACACCACAATCTCTCAAATCCACACAACACTCGAGAGATCGACAGCCCGCCTTAAAGATTCTGTACATAGTGAACTGTATTGTACTGTATTGTACAAACCCAGCACCCGAGTCTCAGGAAGACAGAGGACAAACAACAATATTTTCCACAGCCAAGGGGTATACCGAGTAGACCCAACAGCGTAAAGACAGTGTATGGGTCAGCTCCAATGACAAAACCCCAACCAACACACAACACACGGCAAACAACATTACCAGCCGCGGCAACAGCAACATCAACACCAACCGTAACAAAACAGGTTCACATGCCAACCCCCCTCACCCCGTCCATGAACAACCCCCCCTAACCACCAAAAAATGGAGCTGTTCTCCCGCCCAGCAGTTCCGCCCGCCAAGAGCAGAGAACCTGGTAGGGAGACACATAGGGACCAATATGGACAGGCAGATAACAAAAAAAAACAGAGCATGATAGGTCATCAAGTCAAGCTGGGCGACGGAAGGGGGAGGATGTGAGAGGAGAATGATAATGGCAGCGGAATATATCCTGTACCTTACATCCGATCCCCCCCCAAAAAAGGCAATGGTGTGTGTATGTACGGATTACTTCGCTGCAACATGTACATCAGGCCAAAGAAAAGGGGGAATGAGACAAGGGCAAAACCAGGTTTGGATTTGCGACATCTCGTTCCCGGGGAGGGGGAGGGGCACATGCGTGCGTGCGTACGTACGTGTGCGTGTGTGTGTGTCTGTGTCTGTGTGTGTGTGTGGTGGGTGGTGTGTGTGTGTCTCTCACAATCCAAAAGGATGGGAGCAGGACCAAGGCAGTGAGTGTGGTTCGTAGTTGGTGGTGGTGATGATAGGCAATGGTGGCGCGGAAAGGGGCAAAAACAGATTTGAGGCGAAAAAAAGTGAGGCGGACGACGGAGAAGCCGCCCAAGCCAGAGCAAGTCAGCCAGCCAGTCAGGGGGGGCGGGTCGGGGCGCGCCAACCCCGTCCGTGGATAGCACCACATTGATGCCATCCGCGAGCTTTGAGGCAAGTGGCCAGGCCGGATTGAGCGGTGTAGGTCTTGTGGAAATGGGAAGATGGTGTGGTTTGGATGGATTGGGGTTGGGTGCAAGGCTCTTTGACTAGAAACAGACCCTTTGGCTGGCTGGATGGATGCATGGACGCCCTCGGCCGAGAGGTCGCCTGAGAGAGAAACATAAAGAGCGGGCGTTCCCTGGATGGTTTGGGCCCTGAAGACTTGGAGAAATCAACCCGACATACTTTGAATCGAACAGCCAACAGCATCCCCCCTACGTCCCCGTCTCTACCATGTCGTCGTCGTCCGCCTCCATGAACAAATACTGGATCCCTCACTTGGATATCCACAAGAAGGTCATCACCCAGGAGCTCCAGTACTATCTTGGGCCCGAAGCGACAGTGCGATCCTTTACCCGCGAGGTGGGTGATTGCTTCTTCGCGTCGTTGGGGATGGGACGAGGGTTGACGGCCGCAGGGTGAGGATGGCTTCCTGATCAGCACGCCAGGGCCCTGTTTGACAGATGTGAGCCACCCGATGCGCGGCGGAACACCCTACCTGACCGCAAGACTGACCGCCACCAGGAGCAAATAGACGACATCTGTATCAAGTCCAAAGACATGTGGGAGAAGCAGGCAGCAGCGAGGGCGTCCGGCTCCTCGACCAAAGTCCTCAAGCGCCCGCTTCATCAACCGGTGATGATTTCTAAAGCCGGCGCGAGTGATTCGACAAGGCGGCGGAGAGAGAGCCGGAGACGCAACGAGTCCAGGAGCCAACGCGACGAGAGACGCCGAAGCTGAGTACAATATCCATAACGTTTTGGAAGCCCGACGGAGCTCGGGGTTGGTTGGCGCCTGATGATTGAGGGGGGAACTTGGGTCGAGAGCCTGCAGGCGGTTTCTCACGCCAAAGGGACGCCGCCGGATTGTGTTCCACCAATTCGATGGTCTCGGCCGATGTTGAAGTCAGGGAGAGACATGATGGAGGATGAATGGCGGACGGCATGTTTGAAGTTCACCGCCAAGGACGCCGCTGCAAGATCGGACTGTGTGCATGGCGGCCGAAAGGGTTTCGAGTTCGGACCAGCGACGTTGTGCCATCTGGCATGCGGCAAGTCCAATAGATACTGCATTTTCGCCTGTTGTTTGGCGGAGAAATGCATGCGTATGCCGGATTCTGCAAGCGAGGAGAGAGCTAGGCAACTTCTGAACGGCCGAGGGATCCAATTGGGTTATGGCCTGTGCAGTCGTGCATCTTGAAAGGCGAGACTCCGAGCGACTGAGATCGGATAGATATCGTGAGCGCTGGGCCAAAAGCGCGGTCGGGTAATGTGAGGAACAGTTGCGGCGTGTTGGTAGTGGCCGAGGATGGGCGTCGCCAGGCCGGTTGCAGTTGCAATTCGAGTCCTCTCCTCATTCATCCAACATCCATCCAATGCGACAGACCTCAAGCGATAGTCAGCCGCTCAAGCTGCATAAAGACGGTCGCAACGTGGGAGATTCTACCGTCCGGGATGAAAACAAAACAAACTTGGTTTTATGCCATCGCCCACCAAAGCGGCCAGTTTCCGGTCGCGCACAGGGCACCGACAGTTGAGATGCGTTCCCGCTGAACGAGTCTCACAGCATATGCCGTGCGACACTGTCGTACCACACTGGCAGAGCTATTGAATGCCAATGCTCTCTCCACGGGATGAGCTTGTATCGCTCGCTCGAGGAGTATGAGCGCAGCAGCGATCCGACAGGAGGCGGCGGGAGATGGACAACACCCTCTTTTCCGCTCTGGGGAGGGTTTCTCCTCGGGATAAGATAAGGAAGCATGGAAGCATGTCTCGCAATGCCACCACAGAAAAGACGCCACGAGGACAACCCCTTGTGGATGAAACACGGCTCAAGACGTGCTGTGCGAGCTCGCAGAGCTTGTCTGGTCAAGGCCCTTGAGCGATGCCTCGTATCGCCGGAGGTCAAAAGGCCCAGCCGACCAGAGGAGGACAGCTTGGGCATGAACCCTTGGGCTTTTTGGGCCTCCGCTACTAAATCCCTTGCTGTCGGGTGAGGGAGCAGGATCCGTAATGTATCCGATGACATTCACCCACTCTCCGGCACGGGTCTGCTCGGAGCCCAGACTCTCAAGCACGAGATTCACGTCCACCAGAGCGAGGACGGAGGCCGTCTCCTCAGGCAGACGATGCTCTAATGTCAGGACGCCAGACGCCACCGAGTAGGCTGTCACACTAGACGAAACTACATTAGCATTTACATGGAAGGTCGAGGATGCGAGATGCTGGGAGCGAAGCAGGAACCAGAACAGCGGGCGAGTTGTGGCATCAGAAAAGAATGTAACGGGTTCCGGCAACCCCAGTGTCGCTTTACCACATTTCAGGCTCGATATCACTCACCATCCGAGGAATCTCACTTTATCTCCCACTTGTTTCTCTGGCAAGGCTGAGAGCAGGCAGAGCTGAGAGGGTCGAGGGCCGTATGACATGTTGAGACGCAAAATTCAGACCGGCATGTTTTGTGATGACCTGAAGTCTTCAACTTTCGACCTGGGAACTGGGGAAATTTCAGCTAGGTAGACACGAGAACAACTTGGATGCTTCAGAGGGAAAGTATGGACTGCGAGGGAGTAAGTTGGGTGCTCCTGCTGCTTGGGTATAGTTGCTTAGTCATCAAACTCACTCCTTCGATAGGTCCCGTCACATGATGGCCACGGATAAACCCCGGAGCTTGCCGGGCTTTGGCGCACGTGCCACAGTCGCTCAGCAACCCCCCAGCCCGCGACCCTGTTCGTTGTTGGGTGCCTTGCATCATCTTTCCCTCCGCGATAGGCAGCCTTGCTCAACGTCGAGGCAAAGACACGACTGCATTCGTCATCTCATCTCCTGACTCGCCGTCCGCGACTCTTTTTTTCGGTCGAAGCAGCTTGTTCAGCGCGCTTGCTCCGTTTTGCGAACCACTACTCAACTAGCGGACAAGCGACTGGAAGTTGCCTGAAGTCAGGTTGCGACCCCGCCAAAACCTGGTGCGGCGTCATCGGCAGAGTTGATCAGCTGCCCCCCTTTGCGCCCACTACACCAACACACCGACCCGACAAGCCCATCCTCGATTACCCCCGAATCTCCGCTCGACACCCCCGTTGCCCATACTTCTGCTTACCGCCGGTTTCATTTCGACAAACCCGCCATGTCAGGAATCTGGGGCTGGTTTGGCGGCGGCGCCGCGCAGAAGCGGAAGAACACGCCCAAGAATGTGATTCTCGAACTGCGGACGCAGCTGGAGATGCTGCAGAAGCGCGAAGCCCATCTCACTCGCCAGATAGAGGAGCAAGAGCAGGTGGCAAGGAAAAACGTCAACACAAACAAGACAGGTATGCTTATCTCGCGGAGTGCCCCTCGCGGGCCCCCGCCTTCCCGACAGGCCAGAATGATAACTGACTCTCGCTCCGGATAGCTGCGAAGGCGGCGCTACGGCGCAAGAAGATCCACGAACACAACCTCGAGCAGACGCTGAACCACATCGGAACGATCGAACAGCAAATGAACGCGATCGAGTCGGCAAACATCAACCAGGAGACCTTCCTGGCCATGCAGGCAGCAGGCGAGGCCATGAAGCAGATCCACGGCAAGCTGACGCCCACCAAGGTCGACGAGACAATGTACGTTTTCTATGCCCACTTACAAGCGGGAACGGAGGAGTTATGGGACTGGACTGGGTACTGACGGGCGCGCTGCCGGACAGGGACAAACTCCAAGAGTACAACCGACTCAACGAGGAGATCGCGGAGACGATGGGCAGTATCAACGTCGGGCAACCAATCGACGAGCAAGAGCTGGAGGACGACCTGGAGGCGCTCCAGCAGCAGGAGCTCGAGGACAAGATGCTCGAGACGGGCGCGGTCCCCGTCGACCGTCTGCCCAAGGTCTCAACAGCGGAGCGTAAGTTTACACCATGCGCCCGAGACTCTCCCCCCAAACACAGCTGCGCTAACTAACTCGTCCTTCTCCAGCCGTCAAGGGCAAGGCACAGGCGGTCGCCGAGGACGACGAGGAAGAAGAGCTCAGGAGGTTGCAAGCCGAGATGGCGATGTGATTCTGCGGCGCGCTTTACTAATCCCCAACTCCCATCATCTTGCACGACGTTCGCAGAGACACGGCTCGCTCTCCTATTTTCAGTGTGATGATGATTCCCTTTTGCATCGGAGGTTTTCAGTTGGTTGGAGCGTCGGTTCTGGGCATATAGGCGGGATGGGATGGAATGGGCCGGGGTAGGAAGTTTGAGGTTGGGGTTGCGGGGTTGTTGGGGGGGAGGGGCCCGGAAGGAGGGAGTGGGTGGTGTTCTTTGCTCGCATCAGTTATCGACATAACACTTTTTGGAGTTTCTTCCCTCTTCCCTCTGAAGCGGAGGGTCGGGCGTTTTTTTTTTTGTTGGTTTAGGATTTTTCTTTTTCTTTTTTCGAGATGTAGTTACAAGAGAGGTCGGTCGCACACACCAGAGGAACACATTCACACACTCACACCCACATACCCACATACCCGCACATCTTGGTCTTCGGGGTGGACAAGCGCCGCTTGGCTGCTGTGCTTATCGCGTGGATGGTCCCTCTTCCCCCCTTGCTGGCCGGTTGACCCTTGCTATGACTCGCAGATCATGGCCGGGGTGGAAGGGGGGCGATGGGGAGACTCGAGGTTTCGATGAGTGATGGCACCATCTTTCCTGTGGTGAGGTGAGGTGTCCGGAATACATAATACACTAATGATACCGAGAGGCCGGGCCCCATTACCCGTCTCGCCGGCCTACGGGGGCTCTATTAGTAAGGAGTAAGTTGTCCTGGGAGAGGGGAAGGAGCAGCGGCAGCCTTGTTGTTTGTTGAGGAGGGGTGTTGACACAGTCCAGTATGGAATAGGTAGCGCGGTGCACGCAATAGTTGAAGCCCATCCGGATACACCGCCTTTTGGCCGTTCTGTTGGATCTCCCTGGTCAGCTGGCCGCTGCTCCATTCGTGGTGGAGGCGCCGCCGCGGCGGCGAGTCAACATTCAGCCTTGGAGACGCGTCGTTTGTTTTTCTTCCCAGCCTCGTCTTTTTTTTTTGTCCTCTGCTTTGTTTTTTCAACCACGTGCTGACTTTGCAAACAAGTTGGATTGGGGGTCGTTTTCAGGGTATTCTGGGCAGCTGCGCCAACTCGTATTCGGGGGAAGAGGAGAGCAACATTGATCAGTCAGTTAACAGTTGAATTTCAACCTTCATTGGCATATCAACAGCAAATAGCCATGTCGGTCTTCACGAAGATGCCAACGTGATCCCGAAAGCAAAGGCGCGTCTTGGACTCTTCCAACGCGAATTCGCTTCCAACGGGGTTCGGGAAAAGGTCCACAGGAAGCAAGCCGGGGTCGCTCCCATGGAGCCGACTCAGCCGAGTACCAGTGACATGGACCGATCCAGAGAAACCAAGCGGCGACGGAGCGGGGTCGCGGCTTGGCGTGTACTGATACCTCAGCCCAGCACAATTACCCTGTGGCACGACTCTGTGCTTCCTTTGCTGCGGCTCTCGCCAGTCGCAAGTCACGTCGCCAGAGGAATTATTCCCTCACTACGTGCCTGGGTAATTTGTGTATTGTTGTGTTGTATGCAGCATGCATCTTTTCAATTGACTTGATCCGGTCTCCGTCTCCGTCCGGCGAGAAAAAAAGACGCGCAGGTCCTGCCGTGTCTTTCGGATGGAGGTCCAGCGTTGTTGTTCTGTCCCGTCTTCTGCAGCAAGTTCCATTCTTTGGTTCGGAGCTTGGCGAATCGGGCCCAGGTCAACGTTCCTCGAGCGTTTGTTAGCGCGGGACCTTTCCGAGACCCTGGTCTAGCGTGCCCCGGGGCGGTCAGCGGACAGCGAGAAAAAGTCCTGTCGCTAACAGATCGATCTGCCAACGTGCTCCTCGATCGCGGCCGTCGGACGATTCTCCTTGACAGTCCATAAATCTCTCCGCGTCAGGCAATTCCAGAGTGCCAATTTCGATCTGGGAAACAATCACGCAACAGCAGCGTGCACGCCATGGCATCGAAATTTTTCGGGGGGGTTGAGTTGTTGCTGCGTTGGCCGAGACCCCCTCCCCGGCCTGCGGTGGCATGCCCCACGTCCCGACCCGATGTCGCTAGCGTGGCCCACAAAGAGCCAGGGGCCCTTGGTTGGCTCGACCCGCTGTCCTGCAGGGTTCCCCCACAAGCGACAAGCCAGCAGACAACCACGTAGCACACGCGCAACGCCGCAACACCACGCGGCAAGCTCTTTTTTGCAGATTTGCAGCGGAAGCAGCAGCACTGCAGCAGTGGCAGCACCACCACCTACCATCACCACCTCCTCCCCACCTCACTCATCCGGACCCGGATGCCCTCAATGGGGGTAAAAAGAGGAATTGGGGACGTGAGCTTGAAGTTGGCGGGTATATACGCAATGACCCTGCCCAGCACACCACCATCCCTCCCTCCCTCACACTCTCGCAGAATTTTTTTTTCTTGAATCCCCCCTTTCGCTGTCTGATGCGTTGTTCTGTCTTTCCATCTGCAATGCCACCACACTCCGATCGGGAGCCGGATTTCCCGAACAAGGCAAGGCAAGGCACCAGGAACCTCGCTCACCTTCCCATCACCTCCCTCAGCCGAGAAATGGAACGTGCCGCGTGATGGTTTAATGACAGCCCAATGTTGCGCCAATTCTTCTGTCTCTCTCTCTCTTTTTTCTCCCCGGCCAATAATGAGCTGCGAGGCTTAGCATGGAAACTCGCTCGATGGAGTGAGTGCCCTCTCTCCATCCCCCCGGGTCCTGATATTCCCTCGTGGCATGGACGGTGGGCAGTTTGATGAAGAGGGAGGTGCTAGTTTTCAATTGCCGGCTCATGTCAGATTGGAGTGATCTGAGCAGACATGGTCTCTGCCAGGGTCTGTCTGGCTCTCACGGTCTTGTCTGTCTTGGACATGTTGCAATTGGTCTGTGTTGGACTGTGTCTCGAGGTGTCTTGGTGTGACGGCATTGGTCGGGCAGCATTGGGGCAGCAGCCTCACCTTGATGGCTCTTTTTTGCCAGTCTCTTGACTTTCTCTGCCGTCGAGATCCGTCGAGATCCGTCATCGCATTTCCGTCCATGCCATCCCATTTGCTTGCTGGGCTCACGTTGTCCAATGTCCAATGTCCAACCCAACCCCCGGTCGCCGACGTGGCGCCACTGCAGCGTGGTGGGCCAATGCCCCCGGGTCTCGATCCAGTCGCTGGCCATCTCGCCATCTCACGACCCCGCGCATCGCCGTGTCGCTCGGTTGCGTGGGGTTGGAGTGTCCACGTTCACGTTCGATGTTTGATGGGGGGCAGATAGTGTATTCCCCGTTCACTGTGGTGGGATGCTGCAGTTCGTTGCCAAGAACCCAATGGGCCACCGATGGGCCGCCGATGGGCGCCAATGGACCCCAGAATGGGCAATTGCACTCGCCGGCTTGGAGCCTTCCAGGTTAGCCTGCTCGCCTGCTCGCCTCCTCCCCCCATCGGCCTGCCTCGCAGGGTATCCCCTCGTGCTGTTTTCCCGATCCCCCAGACCCAGGCAGACCCAGCCTGGCGACAGACCGGACCAGGCTAGGATGAGAACAAGTGCAAGGGTTCCCCTCTTCGCATCACTACTTTATACAAACACCATCCAAGCCCAGCAGCTGGACGTGAAGTTGTGTTTACTTTACTTCTGCACTCAGCAAACAGTCCCAAACAAGAACCAACAGAAATCCAGGCCCCTCTTCCGACGAGGGCGCTCCCCATTTTTACTCACTTACATTGGACCCAGACCGTCCACCGATAATCCCCATTCCGTCCATACATTGATACATTACGCCCACCACCAACCCCTCGAAAAAGGAACAGAAAAAAAAAAGAGGTCACGGCCAACCACACACCGTGAGACCAGACCAGACCAGACCAGACCGGCAAGCAAGCAAGCAGCAAGCAGGCAAAACCAAGAAAAAATCACTCCCCTCTCGGCTGCACGCGTCAGCTGTGCATACATTAACCCATTTACCACCCGATATCTCTACCCAACCCAACCACAGGCCGTTGCCGTGAGCCACATCGCGACCCAACGCCCCACCAGCACCCAGTTTTACACCAATTCGTCTTTCCCTCCCTCCCCCCTATCTCACACTCTCGGCCCGGGCAGGCCCATCTGCATTCTGCAACCTCCCCGACCACACAAGTTCACACAGCATAACACCCCACTTCCGGACCCCCCCCCCCCCCCGTCCCCCCCTCCCCCCCACCCCAACCTAACCAACCAACCCGGCCCAACCACACCCCGGTCTCCCTCCCGACAGTAGCACACGGCTGCAGTGCATGGTCTGCATGGAGGATAATAAGAATACCACCCCTCAGGTCCTCAGCGTCGAGATCCCCTCGACCCAGGACCAGGCAGAGGTTGACGTCGCTGTCCCACAAGTATGAGCATCCCAGGAGGAGCCGAAGATGTCGAGTTCTGCCCGTCACGGGCGAGCCTGCATTGGTCCCAGGCCCAGTACAACCACGTCGAGTTTGCCGATTTTAATAATGTGCAGGTAGCCCAGTATGGCGAGGTCAAGTTCTTCCAGCCGACCGACTCGGAGGGCGAGAATAATAATGACGCGGGCGATGTAGATGGCGAGGGTGAGTTTTTGGTTCCCCTCTTTCCCCCCCTTTTGAATCTCTCTATTATTGTGTGAGATTGTGTGGAGAGATATCAAAAAAAGTGAGTTGTCAGTTTTGCTGATGAGATTGCCCGTGTGTGTCCGCGTGTCCCACAGATGCCGGCCTCGCCTCGCCCAGAGAAGATGTGGAGGCGCCGGTGACGACCGCCGCGTCCAAGAAGAAGGACAAGAAGAAGAAGAAGAAGAGCAAGAAGAACGGCGCGGAAGAAGCCGCAGCCGAGCCCGCCCCGGCTCCCGCCCCGGCCCCTGAGCCCGTTGCCGTTCCCGAGCCCGAGGAGGTCGCATCCCCCAGCACCGGCGGCAAGAAGAAGAAGAAGAAGGGCAAGAAGGGCAGCAAAGACATCAAGTCGCCCCTGTCGCCCATGTCACCAATGTCGCCCATGTCGCCCATCTCCCCGATCCAGGCCGTTCCGCCCCAGGAACCGCTCGCCCCGGAACCGACGACGACAACAACAACGGCCAGCGAGCCGGAACCCACCACTCGCGCTCTTGTCAGCGAGGAGAAGGCGGAACCCAAGATTGCCGAGACGCCCGCTCCGGAAGAAACCAAGACCGGGGAGACCCCTGCGCCTGCCGCCGCTGAGGCTCAAGTGGCGGAGACCAACGGCGAGGCGAGCACCCCCGCCGCCGCCGACGCGGCAGAGACCACAGAGACTGCCCCCGCGGAAAAGCAGGAAGAGACTCCCGCTCCGCAGGCCGAAGCTGCTGCTGAGGCCGCTCCCGAGCCGGCTGCGGAACAAGAAGCAGAGAAACCTGCCCCGACTCCCGCTGTCGAGGAACCTGCTGCCGCTGAGGAGTCTGTCCCGGTAGTAGAGAAGCAAGAGGAGTCCGCTGCTGCCCTCGCCGAGGAGCCCGCTGCTGCCCCCGCCGCCGAGGAACCCGCTCCGACAGAGAAGCAAGAGCAGCCCGCCGCCGCCGCTGCTGCTGACGAGACCACCCCGGAGGCCGAAACTCCCTCCGAAGACGCCCCGGCCCCTGCAGCCGAGCAGGAGGAAGAAGCCCAGAAGCCGGTCGAGGCTGCTCCTGCTCCTGCCGAGGAGACCAAGACTGAAGCTGCGCCCGAGCCGGAGCCTAAGGCGGTGGAAGCTGAGCCTGAGAAGCCGCAAGAAGAGGCCAAGACTGAGGAGGCTGCCCCTGTCGCTGCTGCTGCTGCTCCTGAGCCAGAGCAGGAGGTGGAGGTGACTAAGACTGAGGAGCCTGCTGCTGCTGAGGTGGTGAAGCCTGCTGCTGAGGCGGAGAAGCCTGCTGAGGTTGAGGCTCAGGAGGAGCCTGCAGTTGAAGCCGAGGCCAAGGAGGAGCCTGCCGTTGAGGCCAAGACAGAGTCTGCGCCTGAACCGGTTCCCGAGACCAAGGCCGAGCCTGCCGCCGAAGCTGAAGCTGCTGCAGAGACTCCTTCTCCTGTCACCGAGGAGACCCCCGCTCCCGAATCTACTACGGAAGCCGCCGAGACACCCGCTCCTGAAGCTGAGCCTGTCGCTGAGGCTAAGGAAGAGGTTGCGGCCGAGGTTGCGGAAACGTCTGATCCTGAACCCGTCGTAGACGCCAAGGAGGAACCTGTGGCTGAGGCTGCGGAAACCCCTGCCCCTGAACCTGCTGTTGAGACCAAGGAGGAGCCTGTCGTCGAGGCCGCGGAAACTCCTGCTCCTGAACCCGTCGTTGAGGCCAAGGAGGAACCCGTGGTCGAGGCCGCGGAAACTCCTGCTGCTGAGCCTGTCCCTGAGACCAAGGAGGAGGCTCCTGTTGCGGCCGCCGAGACACCTGCTCCTGAGCCCGTCACTGAGGCTAAGGAGGAGCCCGCTGCTGAGGTTGCCGAGACACCTGCTCCCGAACCGACTCCCAAGACTGTTCCTGAGACCAAGGAAGAACCCACACCCGAGGTTTCGGAAACCAAGGAGGAGCCTGCCGCCGAGGCTGCCGAAGCACCTGCTCCTGAACCCGCTGCTGAGGTTGAAGCGACACCTGCTCCTGAGCCTACTCCCGAGGCCAAGGAGGAACCTGCCGCAAAGACCGACGAGACTCCTGCCCCCGAGCCTGTCGCTGAGACCAAGGAAGAGCCTGCCGCAGAGGTTGCAGCGACTCCTGCTCCTGAGCCGGTTCCTGAGACCAAGGAAGAGCCTGCCGCAGAGGTTGCAGAGTCACCTGCTCCCGAACCCAAGGAGGAGCCTGTTGTCGAGACCAAGGAAGAGCCCGTCGCCGAGGCCAAGGAGGAGCCTGTCGCCGAGGCCAAGGAGGAGCCTGTCGCCGAGGCAAAGGACGAGCCCGTAGCCGAAGCCAAGGACGACGCTGCTCCTACCGCCAGTGATGAACCAGCCCCCGAGACCAAAGAGGAGCCGGCAGCCGAGCCTGAGCAGACACCAGCCCCTGAGTCAGTTGCTGAGAAGCAGGAGCCCGAGCCGGTTGCCGAGCCCACAAAGGAGGAGCCCGAACCGGCTGCCGAGACCAAGGAGGAACCCACAGCCCCTGAGCCCACTCCGGCCCCGACAGAAGCCCCCGAGGCCCAGGACAAGGCCGCCACTGAGTGAGTAAAAATCATACATCCTATGTCCACGACGCAAATACTAACCAACCCCTTACAGGGAACCCGCCGCGGAAGTCACGCAAGCAGTGGAGCCCGCGGCTGAAACCGCCGCTCCCGCACCAGTCGACGAACCCGTCACCCAGCCGGAGCCGACGTCCGAGGAGGACCCCAAGGTTGAAGCGGAGGCTGCCGCTCCGGCCGACGAGACTCCCAAGGCAGACGACGTCCAGGAGGCAGCGCCAGCGCCGGAAGCTGTTGAGCCTACCCCCGAGGTCAAGACCGAGGCTGAAGCTGAGGCTGAGGCTGTCCCTGAGCCTGCAGTTGAAGAGAAGACTGTCTCTGAGCCTGCGGCTGAGGAGAAGGCCGAGGCCCCGGCTGCTGAAGCTGCCGCTGAGGCTACCAAGACTGAGCCTGAGGCGCCTGCTGCGGAGACGGCTGCTGAGCCGGCCGTTGAGCCCGTTGCTGAGCCCGCTGCTGAGCCCGCTGCTGAGGTCCCTGAGACCAAGGCCGAGGAGGCGGTTGAGACCCCTGCTCTAGCTGCTGTCGAGGAACCTGTCGCAACTGCGGTGGAAGCCACGCCGGCTGAAGAGCCCAAGGCTGAGCCTGTCGACGAGGCCAAGGCTGAGTCTACAGAGGAGGTCAAGGCTGAGCCTGCTGAGGAGGTCAAGCCTGCAGAGGAGTCAAAGCCTGAACCTGTAGAGGAGCCAACTCCCGCAGAAACCCAGCCCCCGGCTGAGGAAGAGGTGAAGGCTGAGCCCGAGGCTGTTGAAGAAGCCAAGGCTGAGACTCCCGAGACCAAGGTCGAACCCGCCACAGAGGCAGAGCCTACTGCCGAGCCTGAGACAAAAACAGAGACTGTCGAAGAGCCCAAGGCTGAGGCTGCGGCTGAGCCTGTTGAGGAAGCCAAGGCTGATGCCCCAGAGCCTCAGACGGAAGCCGCGGAGGAGGCCAAGCCGGAGCCGGTCGAGGAACCCAAGACCGAGGCTGCGGAGGAGGTCAAGGCGGAAGCCTCTGAGAACGCGGAGGCTGCACCTGCGGAGGAGGCCAAGGTTGAGCCTGCTGCTGAGGAGACCAAGGCCGAAAAGGCCGAGGAACCCAAGGTCGAGCCAGTCGAAGAGACCAAGGCTGAGCCCGTTGAAGAGCCCAAGACTGAGGCTGCCGAAGAACCCAAGGCCGAGGCCACTCAGGAAACGCCGGCCGAACCCGCCGAGGAATCCAAGGCCGAGGTCGAGGCACCTGAAGAGCCCAAGGCTGAGTCTGCCGAAGAAGTCAAGGCTGAGCCCGCTGAAGAAGCCAAGGCTGACCCGGTCGAGGAGATCAAATCCGAGCCTGCCGAGGAGACCAAGGCCGAGCCCGTCGACGAGGTCAAGGCCGAGCCCGAAGTGACCAAGGCGGAACCCGTCGAGGCTGCTGAGCCTGCCCAGGAGGCCCAGCCCGAGCCGGTCGAAGAGACCAAGACTGAGCCTACTGAGGCGGCCAAGGAAGAGCCCGCTGAGCCTGCTGCTGTCGAATCTGCCAAGCAGCCCGCCGAGGAACCTGCTCCGGTCGAGGAAGCCAAGGCTGAGCGTGTTGAAGAGGCCAAGCCTGCTGAAGACACCCCCGCGGCGGAAGAGGTCAAGGCTGAGCCGGTTGAAGAGGTCAACCCTACGGAAGAGGTCAAGGCTGAACCCGCTGAAGAGGTCAAGGCTGAACCTGCGGAGGAGGCCAAGGCTGAGCCCGCGGATGAAGCCAAGCCCGCTGAGGAGGTCAAGGTTGAACCTGTCGAGGAAGCCAAAGCTGAACCTGTCGAGGAAGCCAAGGCTGAATCTGTCGAGGAGGTCAAGGCTGAATCTGTCGAGGAGGTCAAGGCTGAACCCGTCGAGGAGGCCAAGACTGAACCTGTCGAGGAGGCCAAGACTGAGCCTGTTGAAGAAGCCAAGGTTGAGGCTGTCGAAGAAGCCAAGACCGAGGCGACCGAGGAGGCTAAGCCGGAGCCGGTTGAAGAGGTGAAGGCTGAGGAGCCGGCCGCGCCCGAGCCCGAAGCCCCCAAAGAAGAACCCCAGCCGGAGACGACACCCGAGACTGTCTCGGAGCCGGCGGCTGCTGAGCCCGAAGTGGAGAAGGCGGCTGCTGTTGAGGAAGCAGCTCCGGCTCCCGAGGAGACCAAGGCTCAAGAACCAACGCAAGATGGAGAGAAAGAACGAGAGGCGCCCGAGGCTGCTCCTCCTATCCCGACTGAGGAGGAGAAGCCAGCAGAACAGAAACAAGACGACAAACCCGAAGAGTCCAAGGCGGAGGACGATGAGAGCAAGGACACGGTTGGGCCGATTCCCAGCAAGGAGAAGGAAGCTGAGAACAAGGCTACAGGTGAGGCATACCCAGCATTGCTTGATACCCCCGGTGGCAGTGGAACGGCAGGAGAGGAAACTTCAGAATGCATTTCACGACCAACGGACACGGACACGGACGCGGACTTGGACTCGGCACTTCCGGATACCCACGATACCCAGGACACGAGTTTGGCGGCCGCAACTGTTTTGAATCATGATACCCCTAATACCCCCAACAATCTTAATATCGGTAATGCGACAGGAGATAATCAGAATGACACGGAGACGAAGGAGGCCCGTTCCGACGCTGGCGCGGAACAGGAGAGTCTGGGCGTTGAGGCAGTTGAAGTCCAGACTGTTGATGCTGTTGATGTTACTGAAGGAGAAGCGGACACCCAAGAGGTGGTAAGTTCAAAAATTATGATCCGTTCATCACGTCTTCAGTATAACTTTACTCACCTCACGGCAGGTCCCCGCAACGGCTGAGGCAGCGCCCGCCGAAAACACTACTCGCCAGCAAGAGACTGGCGACGATCAGGCAGGCCCTGTGCAAACAGCTCCCGAGACCACCCCGGCTGCTGAGCCCGAGGCTCAGAATGAGAGCGAGGCCACCAGCACGGAACAAGCTGATGTGAACGAAGCTCCCGAGACCAGCGACAGCAAACCTCAGCCAGCTCCTGAAACAGAGCCGGAATCGCAGCCGGAGACAGAGCAGGAGAAGCCCAGCGAAGAGACTTCTCTCCCCGAGACCACCGCACCGGAAGAGACTCCAGTCTCAACCAGTGAAGAGCCGGCACAAGTTGCCGCAGCTGAAGTTACGGTCAACGGGACCACCGAGGCCCAGGAGCAGGTCCCGGCTCCTGCTACGGAGGACGCCCCAACAAGCACTCCCGAGGCGGCTGTGGAAGAACCTCAGCCTGTTGCGCCGGCAGCTGAGCAGCCAGCCGCTGAAGAAGCACAGGCGGAGCCTGAAGTTCAGCAACCTGTCCCTGTCGAGGATGCTCCCAAGGAGACTCCTGCTGCGGAGACCGAGGTCGAGAACAATGAGAAGCCTCTGGTCGAAGAGAAAGAAACCGCGGCAACTCAGCCTAGCGAGGCCGAGACCCAAGATCAAGAAAAATCGGCATCACTTGATGCCGAAGCCAGCACCGCGCCGGCTTCTGAGGAGCCGGCAGCCCCTGAACCCACCGTTCTGGAAACCACCACCGAAAAGGACGAGCCGGCATCTGCGGAGACACCCGAAGAGAAGCCCGCAGAGGCCGAAGTTTCCCAGGTCATCCCCGAGACGCCGGCAGCTGTTCCCGAGGCCGCTGACCCGCAAGACGAGCAACCCCCCGTCGAGGAAGCCAAAACAGAGTCCACCGACGCACCAGTGGCGGCCATTTCCGAGGAGCCAAGCCCTCAGCAGGAAGTTGCCGCTGCCACTCAAGAAGACACGAGCCCTGCGCCCGAGGCAGCGGCAGTCGAAACCGAAACAACTGTGGTTGAGAGCATCCCTGCCGAGGACACTGCTTCCAAGCCCGAGGAGGCGCCGGCCCCGGAGGTTGCCCCCAGTGATGAGCAGGTCAAGACAGAGGATGAGCCAGCTATTGCTGCTGAGCCTGAGTCAACCGTTGAGGTCGCTGCCGTCGAGCCCGAGACTCCGGCAGTGAGCGAGAATCAGGCTGAGCCTGCTGCTGAGCCGGTCGTTGCTGCCGAGCCTGAGCCGACCGTCGAGGTCACTGCTGTCGAGCCTGCTGCTGAGCCCGCTACCGAGCCAGCTGTTGCTACCGAGCCCGAGCCGACTGTCGAGGTCACTGCCGCCGAGCCTGAGAATCATGCAGAGCCCGCTGTTGAACCGGTCGTTGCTGCTGAGCCGGAACCCACTGTCGAGGTGGCGGCCACCGAGCCAGAGACTCCAGCAGTGAGCGAGACTCAAGCTAAGCCCGCTGCCGAGTCAGCTGTTGCTGCCGAGCCTGAGCCGACCATCGAGGTCACCGCCGTCGAGCCCGAGACTCCGGCAGTGAGCGAGAATCAGGCCGAGCCCGCTGCTGAGCCGGTCGTTGTTGCTGAGACGGTTGTTGTTCCTGAGCCCGAGCCGACTGTCGAGATCGCTGCCCCTGAGCCCGAGAGTCCGGTAGTGAGCGAGAACCAGGCTGAGCCCGCTGCTGAGCCGGTCGTTGCTGCTGAACCCGAGCCGACCGTCGAGGTTGCTGCCCTCGAGCCCGAGCCAACTGCGGAGGTTGTTGAGCCGCAAACTCTTCCCGCCCCAGTTGCGACCGAGAACCAAGTTCAGCCCGCCGAGGAACCAGTTGTTGCTGCTGAGCCCGAGACAACTGAGGCAGCCACTGAGCCCGAGGCCGCACCTGCAACTGAGGTCCCGAGCGATGAGAAGGCCCAATCCAACGATGAGCCAGCCTCTATTGCCGAGCCTGAGCCAGCCGCCAAGGACGTTACCGCCGAAGCTGAGACCGCACCTGCACCAGAGGCTGCGGAAGACAAACCAGCCCAAGCAGACGCCGAACCGGCAGTTATCACTGAGGCCGAGCCAACCGTCGAGCAGCCTGTCGCCGAGCCCGAGGCCTTACCTACCGCGGAAGCTTCGACTGACGAACCGGCCCCGTCCAAGGACGAGCCGGCAACTGAGGTTGCTGCTGCCGAGCCTGAGACTCCGCCAACTCCCGTTGCGAACGATGACCAGGTTGCGCCCATTGATGAACCTGTCGTGGCTGCCGAGCCCGAGGCAACTGCCGCCGCTCCCGAGCCCGAGACTGCGCCCACAACGGAGGTCCCAAGCGACGAACAAACTCAACCCAAGGAGGAGCCGGCTGCCGTTGCGGAACCTGAACCAGCCGTTGAAGACCCTACCCCCGTGCCTGAGACCATAACCGCTCCCGAGGTTGCCAGCCACGAAGAGGTCCAGCCCAAGGATGAGCCCTCGACCGCCGTCGAGCCCGAGTCAGCCGCCGAGCCTGCTGAGCCAGAAACTCTGCCTACCCCCGAGGTCCAACCTGTGGAACAGCCAGCTTCTGCCACAGAGCCTGAGTCCGAGTCGACCGTCAAGACCGCTGAGCCAGAAACAGCTGTGGAAGCAACCGAGCCCGAGACTCCAGCTGTCCCGGAGGCTGCAAGCCACGAAGAGGCCAAGCCAAAGGAAGAGCCTGCTACTGCCGTTGAACCTGAGTCAACCGCCCAGGCCGAACCCGAAACCCCGGAGGTTGTCGCCAACGAGCAGGCCCAGCCCGTGGAAGAACCAGCCACCGCCACAGAGCCTGAGCCCACAGTCAAGACTACCGAGCCCGAGCCTGAGACAGCTGTCGAAGCGACCGAAACCGACACTCCAGCCGTCGCAGAGGCCACAAGCGATGAGCAGGTCCAGCCCGCAGATGAACCAGCCACCACTACAGAACCCGTAGCCGAGCCAACCGTCGTTGCCGCCGAACCCGAGCCTCTCCTCACCGAGGAGGCTGCAACCCAAGAGCAAACTCAGCCCACCGCCGAGCCAGCTGTCATTGCCGCCGAGCCTGAAACAACCACACCCACCCCAGAGGCTCCGAGCAGCAGCGAGCCAGCCCAGTCCAATGATGAACCTGAGCCCATGGCAGAAGACAAGGCTTTGACTCCCGAGCCTGTGATCCAAGAGGCCCCAACTGAGCCGGCACCGACACAAGAAGCTCCTTCCAGCGAGCCTCAGCCTGTTGACCCTGTGGCTGAGAGCCCTGCAACGGAAGATGTCAAGACGGAGGAGCCTGCTGAAGCTGAGCCGGTTGCCGAGGTGGTTGCTGAGCCTGCGCCGGCTGCTGAACCCCAAGAGGTGGCCGAGCCAGTTGATAAGGCGGTTGTTGAGGCAGTTGCTGAGCCCCAACAAGCTGCTGAGCCGGTCCCTGAAGCAGTTGCTGAGCCGGTTGCTGAGCCTGTTGCTGAGCCAGCTGCTGAGGCGATTGCGGAACCCCAACAAGCTGCTGAGCCGGTCTCTGAACCAGCTGCTGAGCCAGTTGCTGAGCCAGTTGCTGAGCCTGTTTCTGAGGTGGTTGCTGAGCCTGCACCAGCTGCTGAATCCCAAGAGGTGGCCGAGCCTGCTGAAGTTGAGCCGGTTGCTGAGACAGTTGCTGAGCCCACACTGGCTGCTGAACCTCAAGAGGTGACCGAGCCTGCTGAAGTTGAGCCGGTTGCTGAGACAGTTGCTGAGCCCACACTGGCTGCTGAACCTCAAGAGGTGACCGAGCCTGTAGCCAAGGCGGTCATTGAAGCAGTTGCTGAGCCTGAGCCAGCTACTGAGGCCGTTGCGGAACCCCAACAAGCTGCTGAGATTGTCTCCGAAGCAGTTGTTGAGGCAGTTGCTGAGCCTCAAGAGGTGACTGAGCCTGTTGTTAAGGCAGTTACTGAGCCTGAGCCCGCCACTGAGCCCGTCACTGAGCCAGAGACAATCACCGAGCCGGCTGTCGAGCCAGTCGCCGAGCTCCCCCAGCCAGCCGAGTCTGAGCCTGTCACTGAAACTGCACCAGCGACTGAGCCTGTCGTTGAGACTGCACCAGTGACTGAGCCTGAGCCATCTTCCGAGACAGCTGCTGAGGCAGAGCCAACTCCTGAGCCTGCTGCAGCTGCTAAGCCTGAGCCAGTTACCGAGGCTGAACCCGTTGTCGAAACGGTTGTTGGGACGGCAGTCGAGGCAGTTGCTGAGCCTGAGCCCGAGCCTGTTTCTCAACCCAAGCCCGTGGCTGAGACTGAGCCAGTTGCTGAACCAGTTGATGTGGCCCAGCAAGCTGCTGAGTCTGAGCCGGTCGCTGAGGCCGAGCCTGTCGCTGAGGTCGCTGAGGCTGTACCAGTGACTGAGCCGGAGGCAGTTTCTGAGGTGGCTGTCAAGACCATCCCTGAACCCGTTGCTGAGCCTGAGCCGGTCACCGAGGCCAGGGCAGTGGCAGAGGCCGAACCGGTTGCTGAGCCTGTCACTGAGCCTGAGCAAACTGCTGCGCCTGAGCCAGTTACCGAGGCAGAGCCAACTCCCGAGCCTGTGTCGGTTGCTGATCGAGAGCAAGTTCCTGAACCAGCAGCAGTTGCTACGCCTGAGCCAGTTGCGACACCCGAGCCAGTTGCTGAGACTGAGCCAGTTGCTGAGCCAGTTGCTAAGCCAGTTACTGAGCCCGCGGCACCCACCGAGTCGGAGCCGGAGCCGGTTGCCAAGTCTGAGGTGGTTGCTGAACCCGAGGCAGCTGCTGAGACCGAAACAACCGCGGAGTCCGAGCCAGTGACTGAGCCAACGCCAGTTGTTGAAGCCGAGCCGGTGCTCGCCAAACCCGAGCCGGTCACTGTGGCTGAGCCTGTTTCCCAACCCGAGCCCGTGACTGCGGCTGAGCCGGTTGTTGAGGCCACGCCAGTTGCCGAGCCCACACCGGCTGCTGAGCCCGAGCCCGTTGCCGATGCAGAGCGGGTCGTCGACGCTGAACCAGTTGCTGCTGAGCCTGAGGCAGTTGCCGACGATACCAAGCCGGTTACCGAGGCCGAGCCAGCTCCCCAACCTGAGCAAGTTACGGAGCCTGAGCCGGTGACCGAGACTGAGACAGTCGTCGAGGCCCAGCCAGTTCCTGCTCAGCCCGAGCAAGCCGAGCCGGCTCCCCAGTCTGAACCGGTTGCGGAGGCCGAGCCAGTGGTTGAGCCGGAGCCGGTTGTTGCTGAGCCCGTTGTTGCTGAGCCCGTTGCTGCTGAGCCCGTTGCTGCTGAGCCTGTTACTGCCGAGCCGGTTACTGCCGAGCCTGAGACAGTTCCTGAGCCCATGCCGGTTCTGGAAGCCGAGCCGTTTGCTGAAGCAGAGCCAGCTCCCACCAAGCCCCCTTCCGAGTCTGGGGAAGCTAATGCTGAACCAGCGCCGGTTGCTGAGGCTGAACCAGTCGCTGAGGCTGAGCCGGTTGCTGAGCCCGAGCCAGTTGCCGAGCCTGCTGCTGAGGCCGTCCCTGCTCAGGTCACTCCCAGTGTTCCAGAGGCGGATGCGACCGAGTCTCCGGCCCTCGACGAGCCTGCTGAAGACAAGGCAGCGGAGGCAGCGCAGACACCCGTGCCAGCTGCCCAAGAGACGGTTTCTGAACCCGAAGACAAGGAGGCTCCTGCAACACTCGACACCACTGTGGAGGAACAAATCCAAATCCCTGAGTCTCAGGAGGAGATTGTTCCCCAGACACAAAATGAGGAGGCTGCTCCAACGACCCAAGAGGTCACCACAGCCGACGCCGCTGCCGAGGAGCCCGTCCAGGAGCCTGTGACCCGGGAAGTTTTGCACGAAACTGTTCCTGAGACGGAAGAAAAGGAGGCTGCTTCAACCAACGAAGAACCCATCGCAGCCGAGACCCCTGCGGCCGCTGCTGAGAGCGATGTGGCGGCCACACCTGCCGCTGTCGCCGACGACTCTGCCCCCCCTGCTGAACAGGCAGCTGTCGTTGAAGAGTCTTCCGCCGATGTGAAGGAGACCACTCCAGTTGTCGAGGAAGCCCCAGAGGCTGCAGCCGAGCAAGCTGTCGAGCAGCCGACACCCGAACCCACCGAGACCGTCAGCGACGAGAAGGCCGAGGACCAGCCAGCCCCAGAAGAGACTACCACTGCACCCGAGGCATCCGTGCCGGCAGAGCAGCCCGAGCCTGCCGTTGCTGAAAACCCTGCCTCTGGCACGGAGGAACCTGCAGCGCCTGCCAACGATGTCGCTGAGACCGCTGCAGTCGAGGTGGCCGAGCCGTCGCCTCAACCGGCTGAGCTGGATGTCGTGGAACGGGCTGAAGAACAATCGGCATCCGAGATTGGCCCCGTTTCCGGCGAGTCTGTGCCAGCTAAAGATGCGGTTCCCGTTACAGAAGAGGCTCCTCAAACTGTCACGGAAGAGGCTGTCGAACAACCCACACAGCCTACTCAGCCCGTCGACTCCGAGCCAGTTGAGGAGCCATCGGCGCCTGAAGTTGCCCCTGCCACTGAGACGTCACCTCCGCCAGCTGAACAGGCAGAAGAGGTCCTCGAGGCTCCCGCTCAAGATGCTCCCCAGGCTGTTGCGAAAGAAGTCGCTGAGGAGCCAGCACCTCAGCCTACCGAACCTGCCAACGTTGACACAGTCGCGGAGCCTGTCGATGAGCCTGCCGTTGTCGCCGATGAGCCGGTGATTGAGCAGCCTGCCCCGGCCGTGGAGCAACAAGATGCGGTCGTCAATGAGCCTGATCAGACCCTTGAGGTCAAGGCCGTTGAAGAATCTCCCAAGGAAGCGCCGGTTGAGGTTGCGCCTACCCCTGAGCCGACTCCTGAGGTTAAGGTTGTTGAAGAATCTTCCGAGGAAGCTCCAGTCGAGGTTGCGTCTACCGCTGAGAAGACTCCCGAGGCACCGGTCGCTGAAACAACCTCCGACGAGCCTTCAACTGAGGCTGTCTCCACCGTTGAGCCAACCACGGAGACAAAGGCAGTTGAAGAACCTTCCGTGGAGGTGCCCGTTGAAGTGGCCTCCACTCCTGAGCCAATCCCTGAGGCCAAGGCTGCCCCAGAACCCGCCGAGGAGACCCCAGTTGAGGTTGTGTCGCCCACCGAGGAGCCCGCCGAGACAAAGGCTGTTGAAGAGCTCTCCGAGGCCGTACAGCCAGCTGCTGAAGTCGACGAGCCGGTCGCACCTCATGAGGAGCCCGTCCCCGCCGCCGAGCCCGTCCCCGCCGCCGAGCCCGTCCCCGCCGCCGAGCCCGTCCCCGCCGCTGAGCCTGCGACCGAGCCTGCCGTTGAGGCGGCAACAGAGCCCGTTGCGGAGCCTGTGACCGAGCCTGTGACCGAGCCTGTGACTGAGTCTGTGGCCGATCCCGTGGCCGAGCCAGTTGCAGAGCCTGTGACTGAGCCTGCGACCGAGCCTGCCGTTGAGGCGGCAACAGAGCCCGTTGCGGAGCCTGTGACCGAGCCTGTGACCGAGCCTGTGAC